>QVNW01002706.1:0-47652 GCA_014825475.1 Pseudomyrmex flavicornis
AGCTATTAAAATTTACAAGAAAAAAACGCGTACTATGCATGACTAAGAATATAATTATTGATGAAATAAAATAAACTATTTGTAAAAAACTGAACATTTGATAAATGAAGAACGACAATTTAAGGTAGTTCTATCACGTAGAGCCGGATTTTGTGAGTGCTAAAAGGGAGTTTTCTATCACATCTATCACTTTAGATCAATTTATTAAATCGAAGTGGTCGATAACGTTATTATTTTTTTTAATGTCTACTTTTTAGACAGTTTGAAGATATATTTAGTAGTTTTTGAAAAAGATCTCAAATCTATAAGTTAAAGAAATACGAACACAAAGAATTTGCGTGCACCACATATGTCAATGTTTTGTACCTGTGTTCAACTTAATTCGTTTCATTAAAATGGTCGGTAACTGACTGTTTTTTTTTTGTTTAAAAAATATGAAAATTGGTTCAGACAATATTATATAAAAAATTGGAATTTATGTCAGAACTTTTGTCTCGTGATAGAACTACCTTGAAAACGGTTGAAAATTACGTTTTCGAAACCAGTCGGTGAAAATTACATAAAAATTTCTTGTTAAAAACTAAAATGACGTAAAGAAATATATATTGCCAGTGTATGTGTAATTTTAAAGGATTTTTTTTTTTTTTATTCACGAGAAACTTTTTTCTTTCGCAAAGTGTGTGTGTGTGTGTCTCTCCTTTGTGAAACAATATATGGCACGCGAGAACGCGTTTAGCGGAGACTGTAGGATTAAGTAGAGAAACTCAAGCTTTGTCTCTTCTTACTAACAGAAGAGTGAGAAAAGGTCTCTCTATATACTAGGTTTTACCTCGACATTGTGCGTTAAATCGATAGCTGTAAATGCTTTAGATATTCACGCATCATAACTCTAGACTGTGACATCGAAGTTGCAACTATGGCAAAAAGTGTCGTAAAAATTACACACACTCCGCTCTTTACTCTCGTTATTTTTATTTTAACGTTATTTTAACTACTGCTTTATTGTACTGTAATAATTGAGTCTTTAGAGCTTGCGGCAAATACAAGTGCATTAAAAGATAACGAACAAGTTAAATCGGCGTTTTAGTTCCATTTGTAATATGCTTATAATTGATACGCTGCGATTTTCACAGGCACAAAAATCCATTATTGTTTATTTAATAATTGTTTTAATATAATAATTGTTTTTTTTTCTTTGTTTTTTACGTGTGACAGCCATCAGAAAAGTATTTTGTTATTTCATTAGAAACAAAAAATTAATTCTCGAGTGCACATAGCGCATTTTATTTATTCGTCTCTTTAAATTTCTCTGTTATTTAACTCATCAGTGGAAGGGTTAAGGGCAACGCAACTAGACGTCCTCTTATGCCCTTCGAGAATTTCAAAGTCGGAGCATCGGTTTTTCTCTCTCTCTCTCTCTTTTGCGCGATCACTCTCTTCGTCAGCTTATTTTTCCCGTGAGCTAATTATAGATCGTTTCTAATAAATCTTCTCGATGAGAAGCATAAACATCTCTCTCCGCCGATATATTCCCCTCGTATATGTTCGCCTCACTCTCCCAAGAGAGAGCCGCTCGTCGCGGCCGTAATTATCGTCCTTTTTCGATAAACGGCTTACCTTTACCCTTTAACCGCGATTATATCGTATCCTCAGGATGCGTTTCGCGCGCTTCTTTCCCTTCGTCTTGAGTTAACGCGATATCTTCCCGCGTCTTAAGAAATCTCTCCCGAATTGATTTGCAATGTACGTTCACTTATCGATGCTTACCATTTTCTTAGGCCGTCGACAAGCGCAGTCGGAGGATCTTCCTCGATCATTTTTTTTCTATCCTTTATTATTGTTTTTCTCCGTGCGGAATCGCGATTCGCAAATTGAATCACATGTCTCTCGGTCGTTCGCACGTGAGACGCGAACTCAACGACACGATGCACGTCCGACGATGCGCGGCACACTGAAAGCAGCTCAGCGTCGCGCCGAGCGGGAAGCGGCGCCGCCACACCAGGCGTCGGCGTCAACTCTCTTGCCTCGTCACCGACGACGACAACAACGACGACGACGACGACGACGACGACGAAGACGATGACGATGACGATATAAAGTTGGCGCACGTTCAACGCTCCGTACATTACGACGGCTTTCAGAGCTTTTTAAACAATTCTCGCGTACGCACGAGACATTTCGCGAAGAATTCACGAGTCAGTATCTAGCAAAACGAACTGTCGATACGTTAACATTACCGAAACTAAACTATATATCTATTTGTTATTCTTGATCGAAGGAGTTAAAATAACGTATTTAAAAAAACATGTTCACAAATATTTTAATGTTAAATAAAATAACGGTTATGTAAAATTTTTCTATCCTACGTGAACAAATTCTATGTGGAAAATATTTCTCTCGTATAGTTTCTGTTATGATGCAAGATGATGTGACATTTTTCTATCGAATGAGTCAGAACGTAAAATCAGAAATGTGTTTCGCACGCGGGCGAAATTCCATTATCGTAATTTTGAAGTCGGACAAATGTGATATCGGGAAAAACGCAATAGGAGAATGTATTTTTGAAAAAGATCGAAATTTTCCTATTACGAATTTAAAGAAAGGTAACTTTGTAGTTTGCACGCGCTGTGTAACGAACTTGATAAAAACTTCATTAGAGATCAGTGCGCGCTAACTTTGCATGACTTTCAACTTTTTAGTAAGAATGTTTGTTTGCTTTATTTTGCCATAAAAACTCTTCCTTTCTGTTTGTCATCTTTATGGAAAATAAATTTAAAATAATATCTGATAAAGTCATCTCGATAGAAATAAATCTCTGCTGTGTGCAGAAATGTTATGGTCTTATAGGGGATACAACTTCTCTCTCAAATAGAAATTTAAATAATTGGAAATAAATATAGGTACTTGCAAATAATACACAATTTAATAGATTATTAATATCTATATAGTAGATTACGCGATCAAAGTTGTACAGCCAAAATTTTTCTGTATGTGGGTAATTTTCTCAGAGCAAATGAGATTTGCTTAAAAGAGAAAAGGAGAGAGGAATCGCGAAAGGAAAGTGTCAAGAGGATAATTGCGGATTTTAGCACACATAACTTACGAAAGTTTTATTAACTTGCCGAGTTTATCTTATCTTGCCTCGCCTTAAGTTATTATCAGAACTTTGTATTTTCAAACTTTCAATATATTATATGATGGCGGCAGCCATCGATCGGATCGCCTACCTTTCAGCACTCAACAATTTTCTACAGCATATATCACGTAATAATATTTTGTGCACGTGTGTATTTCTCCATAATGTCGGTGGCGCGCCTGCAGTGTTCTAATATTTAAAAAATCATCAACGCGCGCGTAACAACGCGTGTAAATCACGCGTGCAATATAACAACAACGGAAAATTCCCGAAAGATACATTGAGCCTCCCGGCGCAAAAAAAAAATAAATAAAAAATAAATAAAAACGAGAATAGAATTTCAAACGTTGATTATCAGTTCGAGAAGAGGATGTTCCGTCGGCATGTAAACTGGAACCGGAGTCAACAATCGCCAGTCGCTTCCGAAACGAAAACAGTTTCGCAAGTCTTCATCGGAGTATATTTCGTCGAGCTAAAAATGCAATCCTCTTCTTGCGTACGTAAAGATATCTTCATTACGGCGAGATCGGAGATGGTGGAAAAGTGTCATAAAAATTGCAGATATTTAGAACGATCGCGCATAAAACTCGAATGCATTTACATGCCGCGAGGTTTTCTGTCTCACAATTTCGTTATAATCACTCGTAAAATTTACTTCTAATGCGGAACGCGCGCATTATTCATCGACGTCATTTACTTCCCACCTTCCATCCTCTTCGCCCGCCCATTAGACTAAACGGCGCAGTGTATTTTTGACTTGTGGCGCTTTAAAGCTATTTCAAGACGAAGCCAAGTCAACCTTCTGCACCGTCACGATTCGTCGCTACCGCTTTCTTCTCCAGTTTCTTTGAAGACTCTCCCTTTCCTTTTCCTCGAGCCGTGTTTGTACGACGATGACTTGATGCTAATTATTTTCTCAGAAAGATAGATTTATTTATTTGTCAAAAACAAATATCGGAGTAATAAGAGAATGAGAAGAGCTTTATTGCTCGTGTAAATCATATAAGTGATCCGTGAGCGGTTGAATAAATTTGCGCAAAATTGCTGGAAGGTTGGTCAAAGGAAAGATAGTCGCCCATCGTTCAATGTGGTGGCTGAAGTAGTCAAGTGGAATTATAAATTTCAGACAGTTTCTCTCTCTCTCTCTCTCTCTCTCTCTCTTTGCTCGCTTAAAACCGTGATGCTAGTAAAATTTTCTTCACTTTCAGCAGTTAGAACTTTTTTTAACGTTATTAGAATTTTTGTTACTGCTGAGAAGTTACAGAGATAAATTTATATAATTAAATTCTGTTTTTTATTTAATATTTATGTAGAAACACAAAATATGAATCTGATCGATTTGAAGCAAATATATCTATGTATATTATAACGTAAATATTTATGTACAGACACTCCCGCGGCAAGACATAACTTATAACAAATAATTTCCAATTATTTGTTTTACGCAATTTGCGTTTAAAATCATCTTGTTGTCGAATTTATATACGTGTTGTTTCATATATTTGATTATCAATACTTAATGCATTGTAATATAACCGTATATACATGTAACTGATATCACCGCACGTGCACAAAGGGACTGACCGAGATGAACAATAATCCTTCACAGATCACAGGAGTAATCTATAGGGCGACACGCGACACACGCACAATCCAATCGTGGTGCGCCGCACTCGAAATTAGCTACTCCTAATTGCAAATGCCATCCGTTGTTGGACGGTCGCTTCGAATTGCTTACTTCGCCATTAGTTCGCCAGATGCGCGAATTCGCGGCGAGTGAGAGAGAGTCACTTCGATTTAACGCCCGCCCGGCGCGATAAATTGCGAGAGGATCGACCGTTGCTCTCAATCGCGTCCAATTAAAACGATCGATTGCCGTTGCTGACAAGCGAACTGAATTTTCACGCTCGCCGAGCGAATCCTCTCGATTTTCTTCGTCAACAAATTGCCGGCAGTTCTTTTGCTCGGACGCGAAAATCGATTTTTAATTAAAGATGATTCGATGACGAATTAGCCGCCGGGTCGCCGCCGGCTGCGGAAAGTCGTGCGACCGAATCAAACTTATCATCGGCTTTTTGTTGGCGGTAATTATCGGCCACGCGATGGAGGATATTTATTTTCACGTTGAAAGAAGAAAGGAACATCGTCGCGGTGTCGAAAGTATTGCCGTGACAGAAAACTCATTTATCATCTCCCCACGAGCGCGGCCTCCTTGCGCGTCGAATAACTCCTCGCAGATAACACGCTTGTCAATCAAGTGACGCCCAGTAGCGCCGAGTATATTTGAGAAAGATGCCGAGAGATATAGCGTGTATATATTTACCGGGACCTTATTATAATCCTGTCAGAACGCGATACGTGACGCGCTCATTGCAAGTCACGTTGCAATGTTTCGTCACTCAGTTTACAAATGATAAAAAGTCCGATACGCCAACAGAGAAGGGTGTCGTAACACACGTTAAATTCTCTCTTGACCAAAATCTCGCACACATCAACGACGACAATTAATGAGGAAAGAATATCGATCGTTCCGTATATCTTGGAGAAATCAGCAAAAAATTAAACAAAAAACGTCGCTTTCAAAATCCACGAAATATAGATTTATCGAGATCCTATCAATTTCAACTTGTTTTATGAATGCAAATACAATATACTCGATACATGATAATTATAAACGTCATTATCGTCATTAATTATCGTCTATATTCTCTCTCGCATAGATAAATTTCTCTTTATTACGTATTTATTATTCTTGCGCTATATTTTTTTAATAATGACATGTTTGTTATACGCTGAACACACACAGTACATCTTGCGTTGCAATCAAGCGAGCACTTAGGCGAGGATTGGAACATTTAATTGCAAGGTAAACTAACGCCGTACCGCCTGTACCTCATGTCAGTTCGGTCATACGGGACCTATTGATGCTGGCACACAGTGAAGCATTATCGTGCGCATTGCGCGCATAAGTGGTACATCGTGTACACGTGGGTTTTGCATACAGACGCGGTCTTAAGTGCACGTACACGAAAGTCAATACACAAAGAAGCTCAAATACATTCGTAACGCATAAATACACTTACACGTTCGGTCGACAGCTGTTTGCTCTGTTTAATCCTTTGTCGTAAGACAAACTAAACGCAATTCTAATCCACGAAAAAAGCAGTGAAAAAAAGTATGTTTTTTAAATACGCATAAAAAAATAAATTTGAATTAAAACCCCACGCGATTTTATCGAACAAATTGTTGCGTTACTTTATGTAGTTTTTTTGCTTTACTTTATCCCCTAAACTCCTACTGCGATATTCAGAATCCATTTCCATTTTGTCACTCTAGGCGTCATCTGTGTGTAACTCACGTCACTCACCTTCGACGAAAGTTTAATTTAGTATCTTCTCATTACCGACAACAGAGAGAAGCTTGAGGGCGGCATATTTTTACGTGTTTCCAATCCCCGAACATTGTGATGTCGCACGTTTTGCGCGTCGACATAAAACTACTATCTTCACTTGATTAATTTGGTTCTGTTCCGTGCTGTGTGCGCGCTCTCTGGCGCTCTGGCGTCGAGTCGATATGTCGAGAGTCGATATATCGCGCGCTTCGACTTGTACGATTCTCGATTTGGCGGACGCGGACAGTCATGGCGGACGCGCGTGACAGAGAACAGTCATGCAGTGTAGTACGCGTGATCAATTGTGCGTAAAAATCAACTTAAACAAAAATTCGCAAAACGGTAATTCTACAGGTTTACAGTCTTCGGATGGAAAAGGAAAATGGGGATTCCAATACAAGTCCGTATGCATTTTTTGCTCGTTTTATTATTTCCAAATCTTGCTCTTAGAACCTGAAGAAATTCTTTCACAATCTAATAATTAATTAATGATAATTAAGTTTAACATTAACGCCTGACAACGACGAAGTAAAGATTATAGATATATATATATTTATATTTATATATATATGTAAGCTAATCCTTGCCCAGACACACGAATTGATATGCACTGTTTAATGTGTTTACTTTCTTGTTTTCTTTCTTGTTTACATTCGTTCTATTCCACTTTTTTTTTTACGGGCATATAAATAAATTCTTATTGCTTAATATTTTCTTGTTAATATATAATATATATATATATATATATATATATAGTATTATTACATATAAGATGATATGTTTTTGTAGTCCCAATGATTAATATGCACGCGTTTGTGCAAATGTCTCCGGCGCGAGACACTGTATGGACGGATTGATCCAGATCACGACGTGGACGTTCCGAATCGTCAAGCGATCATTCTCGTTTCCCTCGTTAAAAATCACGATGGCAGATATAAGCTTTTCGGTTACTTTCACATCTCACGTCTAGATTGACTCGCATCTTTCGCCACTTTATTACATATATATTTCGCGATCGACGTTCGGAATGTCCATTACGCATCCGGCAGTATTTGACGAGGCCTCAGATTGTCGTTTCAACCCTCGTCCGTAAGTGAGATGATGACAAAAAAAAAAATAAAAAATAACAAGAAAAGTGTTCATATACAGCCGTTACATGTATATTATTTCCAAAGAGAAAAAAACAATAGAGAAAATGAAGAAGAAGAAGAAGAAACGAGAGAGAGTTGCGAGCCGATCACGGCTCTGATTTTTTTTTTTTTTATCTCGCCGTGGATCGATCGATCTTCGGAGAGGCGTGTCACTCAAGCCCCGTCGACATACTGATTAATTAGTATATTATTACTAGTGTCATATTATTACTATTTTATTACATATATTAATATTATTATTATTATTATTATTATTATTATTATTATTATTCGCTCACTAAATATCAGATTCTTATCTCTGAACGTAGTTCAATGTTCGCTACTTGTAAAGTTATTATTCTTTTTTTTAAATATCACAATAACCTTACACAGAAAGCTGCAGCTAAGTTTTTTTTTTTTATCATATAATTGTATTGTTATTACTAATTCTCTCATCATTATCCAGTTATTATTACTATCAGTATTGTTGTTATTACCTACGGATTTTTAACTCGCGAAACTTCATCTCGTCAATACGCCCGGGTGTATTGTATTCCCTCTCTCTCTTTTTTTTTTTTATGTTTTGCAACGAATACGAAAAGTATTATCGTTATTATTACTATCTTTATTTCTCTCAGTGTTGCTGTTTTTTTTTTTTTTTATTATTTTTATTTTTATTCTCAAGCACGCGCACGATCCTTAGGATAAATCGTGCCGATGAGTGACGTACGCGTGCATTTCGATTTTGTCGCCTATATGGGTCGTATTTCTGGGTGATTAATGTGTGTACGTATGTGTGATTTATCTCGTGTGTGTGTGTGTGTGCACGCATATAATTCAAGCGAACAAAATATCTCTCGTACGTACGCGTCAATAAACCGATTGTACGCGATTTCCCCGTTCGACTGTTATTATTCGACGGTACATACGATGTATCGTACAATCGCAGAGACTTGTGCATTCGCAATACAATGAAATTCACACGAGATATCTCCGGTGAACCTTCGAGTTTTTAACGTTGTGACAAAAAAAAAAGACGTGTTGTTATTATAGAAAAAAATAATTATTACTTTGAAAAATTGAGATACTGCGCATTTTTCTGACTGGCTGTCCAGACGATTTCGATGTGCGATGTGTGTCATCACGTAGCAAAATTACGAAAATATTCGGGTTGTTTTGGGAAAGTTTAATCTCCGATTTTTGAGATTACTCCCCTTTCTTTACGTCAATTGAAATTCTAGAGATTGCACTTGTACAATATAAAAAACAATCGATTAGATTTAAATTGTTCGCCGCATTCGCCGTGCGCTTAAAGAAATTTTCCGGAATGGCAATGAATAAAAATCAAGCGGATTCATCGTCATTCATCGAATATATATGACAATAGCGATATTTCGAGCGTTTTCAACACTTTCCGGATCCAACCGTGTTTTATATATACTGTAGCATGCGCAGGGGACGGACTAGTTTCTGCAGCTGTATGCGTCATATATATGTGTATACATCAGAGATTGATACAAAATTATAATCTCGAAAGTGGCGATTATTACACCTAAAGCGAACGCGTGATCGTGCTCACTCGCAAAAATAACGTTTATATTCGTCGCACCGTATTTCTAAAGCGGACCAAGTATAGGACGTCGATTTACACAATTTTCCGTCCGCAAAGCGTTGAATTCACTTAAACGAATTCTCGAAAGTCCACATTTTTGCAATTACACATCCTCGGACGATTCTCGCATTTATTAATCATTTCCACACACACACGTGAGCCATGTCTCGGTACGTCGACGCATTCGTAGAGAAAAATCACACCGTTGTTCGAGTGGACAATCGAGGTGGTCGAAGAGTCTCCGTATAAATAAAGGATTACGGAGACAAGAGTGATTATCTTACGATAAAATCGAGTCCGCGTGCGCCGGACGTGCGCGTTTTTTTTTTCAACGATCGTTCCATCTGTGCGGCTAACGAGTGTACGATAACCAAGTGTAAAGAACAAGTAACTGGTACCACGAGTCCAGCGTTTTTTTGCCGCCGACTCCGGCGCCAAAACGATCGTCGAACAACACGTCGCGCATCGCCAGCCTCCCGCGGAAAGAAGAGAAAAAAACACACTTCTCTCTTTCGTGTGACGCTAAGAAATTTCTTCTTTCGCGCGTTATCACAACTCGCAATTTTTTTTCGACTACCTTGAATTGAATCGTGATTCGATCGCTACTTCAACGTCTCAAACGCGCTGTGTCGCGGTCTTTTGCATCGTACAAGAAAAATCTCACAAAATCTCAAACGATCGAATAGACATCTACTTGTAAAAAAAACACAAAGTGCCTTTTTTGTTTTGGTTTTTTGTTTTTGTTTTTTTTTTTTTTTTTTTTTTTTTTTAACAAACAATTTCAATAATTTTTATAATTCTATTAAATTGTTTATATAAATATTAATGTCAAACGGATTACGGTTCAGAAGTTCGAACAATTGAAAACCACTTTTCACGCGTGCATACATCAAGGCAGAAAAATCTTCGCGATGCATTTGAGCCAACTCTGACGACGTTTCTGCGATATATGCGGATCAGACGTCAGTAGCTATTACATATTTATATGTACATAATGCATGTGTGTGTATATATATATATATATACATATATATGTATATTATACATACATATACACGCAAACGTCGAGACTTGCGTGGTAGGGTATGCTCTCGTCCTATTTTCCTCAAACGCGTATCAAACCCGCAATCGATATTATGCATTTATCTTTTGCTACGATATACCTCCAATTGTTTTTTTTTTCTTGTGTTCTATTTCTCTTTTATCACCTAGGACACCGAGCGCAAACCGAAATGCACAACACACGCACGTACGGTATACGTGAATCTAGAAACAACACGCAAATAAATACACGGAACAACATAGCTAGCACAAAGAGACACGTCCTTACATACATACAGACGGATACAAATGTAAGACACGGGTGTATCTATCGATTAATTGAAACGCCACAAAACGCTCGCGGTTGTCTACGAACGACGAATGTGGTCCAGTGCGCCGTGCCCTTAATTAACACTGATTAGCCATAATTGCGAAACGCTCGATCATTTACCACGTGCGATGCGTTTGTTCATCTGTTTCGAAAAATCTGCGCGATGTTTTTTTTTTTTTTTTTTTTTTGTATTTTTTTGATATTATTAAAACAAAAAACTAAAAATTAACATACATCGTGAATGATCGGTCGATTTCGCCGTGTTTACTGATGTGTTGAGAATGTAAGGGCGTGTTTTGTATCATCTTCGAAACGTCGTACGCACGTCACTATACGGTGTATAAGTATCAAAAGCGATTACGTGTTTTTTCCCTCAGGAATTTGCAAATTGAGCGATGCCGAACGATTCTAGTATATCTCGAGTTAACAATCTTGTGTGATTCGTGTGTGTGATTGTCATATTCTCTCTCTCTCTTACGCGGGTTTATCTTTGGCATAATTGCGAAACGGTGATCGAAATCTCATTAGAATGAAACTTCCCTGCTAGAAAGACGCGTCTTAACATTTGACTAAACTCCTCAGAGTATATTCACAGCGCACATGTTTAGCGATCAAACTGATTCTCGTGTGTATACAGATTTTTTGTTCTAAAATTATATTTGAGAGAAATATTCAAATGACAAATTCCTCGGAAAAAATTTAAGACAAAAATTCTAAAACGAAAAAACTGGCGAGACAGATCGCAACAGACTATGTCGGCACTGTGATTGGTGATCTTTAATTGCTTATAATTCGAAATCCGTTATAGCCTCTCTCTCTCTGGAACTTATGTTCCAGACTAATACTTTTTCGTCTTCTAAATGTTCAAAATAATTTGTCATCGAAATATCTCTCGGTGGTTGTGGGACACTCTGTACAATCTTTCGGCTGCTTCGGAATGTACAGAAAAACTCAAACTCGGCACGCGTCGCGCTAACTGCATCGTTCGAATGTGAGTTTCCATCGCTTGTGAATCGAGATATCTCTCATGTCATTTGAACATTGACCCTGTCAAAGAATTGCTAATTATACGATGCTAATTTACACATCTACAACAATATTTGTTTTTTTTTTTCTTTTTTGTTGAAGTTATCTGCGCGAAAATGCAGATGATTTCAATCACGCACGGCCATAACATACTGTGCCGGGGATGCGACGCGCTTGTCACCTGAGCGTAGATTCAGATCTATGAAATACACAGAGAATTTACATTTATTTCTGTAAAAAATTCGCGCACACGTTTCTCTAAAATCCTAAAATTCACACAACGGAATCAATAAACCTGGAATTTCTGAATCCGCGCGTCTATATACGTATATCGCGCGGATTCAGAAATTCCAGGATCTACGAATTAGGAGATTACAAATTCGCGTCTTCGCAAATCCGGGATAATAGAGAGATATTCGTTAACGATCCCCACGAACAAATTAGGCGAACTCGCGTATCCGGAATCGGCGAGGTCTGTAACAGCACGTGCGAGATTCCACATAGATTCATTCAATGAACACGCAAGAGTAAGCTTATAATCCTAGAATTTTCGCAGTTGTCGTATTAAAATTATCCGTCCGTCTCAATTTACAAGAATAGCAGCGTGATTTTTGTTGACAGATGGATAAATTAATTTTCTTAATTAATTCACAATGAAGAGTTTCTTGTTTAGATTTGTCGAGATTTTACGAAGGTTTTACGTTTGTTCCTCGGATAATTTCAAAGAATAAAAATCAAGAAATCTTACATAGGTATATGTATCTTGTAATTTCGCATAACCGGTCTTGCGAAAACCGGAAATCGATTTGAACATTTGGTACAAAGTACCACAGTTCGTCGTGTAGACATCCGTACATATCAAATATCTTTAGCTTGTACAGATTCATTTGCTCGCGCATACGCACGCTTTTGTACAGACACGCACGCATGCACGCACGCACGCACGCACGCACGCACACAACACGCAAATAATTAACTAAGCAGCTATAAGTCCCGATTCTTTCTTTGAACTCGAACAATCCTCTAAATAAGTACTTCATACTTCGATATCCGACTTTCGAAATCTCTTTTTTGGTCGCTCGCCCTCTGAATTGTTTTGCGCGCACTACCTCTCCTCGAATTTGTAATCTCGATACGAATAAAAATCTCGTCGTTGTGAATCGATCTCGCAATCTCGCGGCTTGGACGGGTGTAAAAGGCTGCCGTCGATGAATGGATGAGAGTTACGATAAAAGTAAAAAATAAAAAAAAGTTTAATAAACTATCAATGCTGTTTCCAAAGAAATTCAAATGTAAAATCAAAAGTAATTGAAGTTACATTGGAATATTTACCGCAATATGGAATCATCCAATCGTTGTCTTTCAAATTTTTCTCTGTGGGTGGCATAATTGTTGAGATTTGTCTAGAGAATAATACTTTCTTTTGTCGTTAATATCAGCTTATAGAATTTCAAGTTCGAGTTGAGTATCAATGACGATGTATAAAATCTTTCAATCAATTCGTGTGGGGTGGGATACACGAACGAATTCGCAGTTGACAACGATGACGAACACCACGTGACTTCAATTACCAATTCTCGACCAACTCTCACAGACGCATACATTGCGAAAGTACTTTCAACATTGCGAAAAGCGTAAAATTGCGCGTGCTAATTTTTTTTTTTTTTTTTAGGATTATTTGCGCACGTGGCGAAATAAATAGTCGTAAAATCTCAGGCACTTTTACCTCAAGGAGAATATTCGTGTCGAGGAAATGCATCGAGATATTTGGTGCGCGGACTTTCGAATTTAGAGGATCACACACACAACGCGAGAACGTCAAAATGATCCCGCGAGATTATTCCCTAACTTTATCTCGGAAACATTCAAGTCTTAAAACCGAAGAAATCATTGTTGCAATTCACACAAAAGCTCAGATTAAGGCGAGTGTTACAAAGCGTAATAATAACAATGCCGATTCTCTTCTTTCTCATAACAGTCTCATAAATAAATAAATACGATAACAATAATTAATATAAATACAAGAAACTAATGTCGAGAATGCCCCCGTTAAGAAACTTAATCAATAAGATTTATATTATATTACGTTACAACACGTTGTGTAAATACTTTAAATTTTGTTTTTTTATTCTCTCTCGCAATTCAACTTTTCTACGATATTCGTTTCACACGAATTTTGTTCGTCTCCGGAGTGAAGTAGACTCCAAAAACTTTTTAACTTTGCTGTTTTAGAATTCCAATTCATGTCAATAATTTGTCTATATTTGTCTCGAATGCGTCGCTCGAAGCAAGCGGCATTTCACGCACAAGAATCGTCGCGCGTACGAAGAAGAAGAAAAATCCATCGCCGCCGGTGATTATGATTTCAACACGCGCGACAAAATCGTCCTCGTGGATTATTCGAGTCCTTATTAAAACGACCGGTTTTAACAAGGATTTTTCGCAAGCTGCTCCATAGATTTCTCTCTTTCTTTTTTCTTTTTACTAAATAACGAATCAAACTCGCCATCAGGCTGCGACAATCGCAAAATACAAATTGATACTATATCCTCGATCCCGCACATGTATATACATCGAGTCGCTCGATTACTTTCAATTATTTTCTGACGAAGTACCGCGGGTCACTGCGATCTCGCGGTCGCTTACTTTGAGCAGACATCATATTTATACCGAATATATATATATATATATCTATTTATTAGATACAAACACGCACATGTACGTATAATTTCGGTATTGAGAAAAATATTTAATTCGCGACATTACAATTTTATTTTATAATTTTCTGTAAAAATAATACGCCGCGCTTTTCCCATCGAGAAAAACGGCAACGTATGCATGCATTTGTGTGTTTTCAAAACAACAAGAAAAAATACAAGATGTCTGATCGCGGTTGCCACCTACGAGAGAGACGGCGAACGTTAAGTCCACGGTACGCGTGTATTTATTATATTCATCTAGCTTCGTCTTTACTTTACGTCGTCAGACAGATTTGTGAACATCAATGACAGAAATTCAACTAAATACCACAGAAAGCGCGTGTGATATTACGATATTGTAACAGCTATGTAGAACAGTCTACGATATTACTTAACTACCTAATTCTCTCTCTCGCGATCTTATAAAACCTCGAAAAAGCGCGCGACTCGCGAGACGCGCTTCGAAATTCGCCGCTTGAAAACGAACACACGTTTTGCGCGACCACTTAATAAGTTCGTTAAGACAATCATATTCAAATAATAGGAAAGCATCGCTCTTTTTCTTTTTTTTTTTTTCGTTTTTTTTTTGTTTTTTTTTTGTTTTTTGTTGTTTTTTTTTTGTTTGTTTGTAGATTACATCGTACTATTCTCCTCGTCCGGAATGTAATATATAAACTTCCTTCCTCGACGCTTATCACTGGCCGATGCGAAGCTTCGCTCGGTTAATCGACGCGAATAGAAATCCGCTTCGCATCTTGTGTGTGTGTGTGCACGTTTGAAAACCGACAGGTAGGTTTTTTTTTATCGTGAGTGTACAGCCGCTCGTGTTCTTGTTCACTTTCGCTTTAATTCTTAATGTCTCAACGATATATTTATTCTTGTTTGTGATTCTTACTTTCACATTGTGGTCAGGCTCGAAGGAGCTCTATGGTAGTAGGTATATATAAGGTACATACGTTTTCTATCATTTTTGGTTGGCGAATATTTTGCAATATTTCGCAATAAATTAACTCTCGGAGGATTGTGGCTGGGTCGTACTTCCGATTCGGCTGAATAATCATCAAAAAGTCGCTTCGCGCACACAAATATAACGTATTAAATATATAAATATTTTTTAATTAAACAAATTTTAATATATTTCTTTTATTTATTAAATTTTAATATATTTCCTGTTATTTAGATATGTACTTAGTTTTTATAACTTGTTATTTATATAGATATGTATTTAGTTATAACAAATAGCTATCGGATATTTTTCGAGTGACCCAGCCATCGCCAACAAAGAGGTTAAAAGTGGAAAATATTATTTTCTGTATTTTTGGGTTGGCAAACTGATATTTTTCCACTTTATTTTTCGTTTTTTGAAAGCACTCTTTCTGTCTCAGTTTTTTTCCAGCGTTATCAATTGCAAAACCATTTATAGATGTTAATGATCAGAGAGCTTATTAAATATTCTTTCGTTATTATTTCGTCGTTAATTTGTTGGAAAATTGGGATTGTTCGATTTTCACCTCGCTGTGATGTTAACAAAAGAAAATCCGAATCAGACGGCCATTAGTGCTAAGAGCGCGACGCTAAATAGAGATGAGACCGTTTATGACTTATGAGTGGTTTTTTCTTTTTTTTCACGGTGACGCAAGGATTTTAAAGCCTCGAGAGCCGATCCTGAAAGACCTTCCCACGAGGACGGAATTGGGGATCTACGAGAGGAAATGAAAAAGCAAAGGCAGATTTACATTATGCTTTCTCGCGCGCGCAATTCCACGCCAAGCCTTCGTCTCTGACGCTCTCATTTACGATAGATCGACGATCTCTTTTTTTTTTTTTTTTTTTTTTGAGTAGGGCACATTAATGTTCTTTCACAGCGTGACGTAATCTTTTGTAAGATCTATTGGTAATCTTTGGATCGATACGTTGCCATCTTTGGTGATCTCGCGTTCTTTCTCCGATCTCGTTTTTCTTTTGCTTATTCGCTTCGGTGGACCTTCGCGCGAAGCTTTCACCGTGGATCAAATTTTTAACGTGTTTTCAGCGCGCGCTATGTTCAAGTGGTAATTTGTTTTGAAGTAATACAGTGGATTGATCATGCGGACCGATAATTCGATGTTATTACAGCGAGAGCGCGTTTTCGAGAGAGAAAAAGTCATACGCGCGATTTGAAATATTCAAATTACTTTGTGTGTATAATATATTAACCTGGAGCAATGTTCTCTTATATATCAACTTTACAAACATATTTATTTTATTTCTGAAGTTACAATTCAATAAATTTCATATAATATATACACGTATATAAACTAACTTTTCTAATTTTTAAATTTTTATTTTCGTTTCAATTGTGTCAACTCTGTACGACTTCTTCTTCAGTTTCTCGCTCGAGATAATAAGCGACACACGTATTCTTCTCTCGCTTCTTCTTTCCCAGAATAAAAGGCGTATGTCCGAACGTTTGCTTTTTTTTTTTTTTTTTTTTTTTTTTTTTTTCAAGGTTTTTTTTTAGTTGCGCATGATTCGCTTCCACGATATGTACCGCATGTCGTCGTCTACTCCTATATATACGTGTGTATATATATAATATATATATATATATATGTATATAAAAAAGAAACGAAACGAATTCGCTAGAATAATTTCCTAGAGAGACGGTACAAAATATCTGATTGACATGAACTCTTCTCACCCCCTCCCCCCTCCCCTCCCCGTACTTTTAACGACGTCGCGCGCGTTATAATATATTTTTTTTTCTCCATATATATATCTATCTGTAGATATATATGTATATGTATATATATATATTTACTTCTTCATATTTCTCATATTAACTTAATAATATATATCCTTATACACACGCGAATATATATATATATATATAATACCACTCTATGTTAATACAATAATGTTAGCTTACCGCCTAATGATATGTGTGAGTTTCACTTGTAAAGCACTTTAAAATTCAATCTAATCGACTCGTCGATTCCGAATCGCGGATGACGACAAATCCCTCTCTCTCTCTCTCTTTTATCGGTTATAAATTACAAAATAACGAGCTATCGAATACACCGAATTAATGCGTTTTGCCGCGACGCGTCTTTTTCTCGCATCTCTCCTCCTCGCAATCGCGGGATATAATCGATCGCGCGCGTTTATCCAACACACTCGTCTTTTCTCACACCTCTTTCCGGCTGGATATACTTCAACCTTCTATCATTTTTCTCAGTTAGATACTCATCTTGTTCGCGAGCCTCCCTCAATGAACGCGAGTCTTCGAAGTCTTTTCTTTCTCAATACCGACGTAGATGTCTCGTCAACCCTTTGCGCTCGGATATGTATGCGATTTATAGTTTTCTCTTTTTTTCAATTGCGAAATCGTCTTGCGAGAGCATGATGGTATTATTATTTTTTTTTTTTTTTAAGAAAAAGGCCAAAAAGTTGTAAGCGCATAAGAGAGAAATATATAATATATATATATATATATCTATATATAATTTTTTTTTTTTTTAATAATATGTCAATGTAATATGTCAATAATATGTCAATGTAATCAGACATTTCGTTTTATAATATCTGAGATACCATCGATGTTCTTGTTCGCGCGGGGAAAGATCTAAAAAAATCTTTCGTCCGTTTCATTACTCTTCAAAAATGCAAGTGTAAGGCCTCGATTCGATTTTACAACTTAAATTATTTATTATACTTTCTAATCTTTCGTAAAATCACATTTCGTCGCAGTGGCTTGTTAGCTATGTAGCATTAAATCCAAAATGCACGGCATTACGTGATATCGATCGCCGGGCTCTCTTTTCCACCCGATAATCTACGTTAATACGTGAAATAGGACTCAAGTGAAAGAAAGAGCGCAAAGGGTTAAAGAGAGCGAAAATTCGTACGGATTGGCCTGGCTATTACTATCTTCTTTTTGCCTATTTTCTTTCTCTTTCTCTCTCTCGCGCGCGCGCGCGCGTATTACTTCTTTCCTATTAGTCCTTTCGCGCATGTATTTCGATATATCATAATTGTGTTCGCAAAGTCTCAATATCGTAGAGTGATATTTCTAACATAGTTAGCTCTCCGTAGTCGCTTTTCTGTAGAAAAATAAAGAACGTGCTGGCGCGATCACGACTTGACGATCGATGACGATCGATGACAGTCAAGCGACGACGACGGATTGGATCGATCGGTTCGTCCGAGCGCGCCATTATCGTAGTCCACTGTTATAATCGGCGGCTGTTTTTTTTCTCTCTCTCTCTCTCTCTCTCCCTCTCTTAAGTAACCTTCACATTTTCGTTAACTGCAGATGCGTGTAATAAATGCCCAGTGATACAACGGGGGAGGGAAGAGCGTTAATCGTGAAAAACTCGTCGGCGAAAAGCTGCTCTAACGATTCCCGTTACGACTGTCGTTCGTTGCTTTCTGTCTATTTCTTGTTTTTATTTGTGTTACAATTTGTATCTGTTTTTAAAATTAATTCACACATACATTTTCTTATAATACCGCAACTAACACGACGACAGAAAGAGACAAATCACAATATAACGTCTCTCTCTCTCTCTCTCTCTCTCTCTCTCTTTCTCTCTTTCTCTCACGTGAATAATGTCCAAGAGAATATTCTCAAAGAGAAATTATCAGCCGCGACAGTTATTACGAGCTCTTCGCGAGCTCGTTCAGCCCATTTTTTCGAAAAACGCCGTTCCGCTTGAAAAATTTGTCTTTGATCTACGAATCGTCGCGAGATCTCTCAATACGCGTTCTTCTTTTGCAGCCTTCCGCCATCGAGATAAAGCGAGAGAGGAGGGTTGCGGAAGAAAAGGAAAAGAGGAGTGCGACAGAGAGAGGGAGGGAGAGGGTGGTGAGTTCGGGATGTGTTTTTCGGGTTTTGTGTGTGTGTGTGTGTGTGTGTGTGTGTGTAGAGAAGCGCCGGGATCTCTCTTTTTTTTGTTTTTTTGTTTTTTTTTTTTTTTTTATAGAGGAGCACGAAAAATCGGGACGAGACCTATGTATGTAAAACGCGCTACTGATTACTACAGCTTGTGACTCGACCAACAGGAAGGCACTTGGGCAAATTACGTGCCGAGTTGGCCGCCGTTTTCTAACACCACTTCCATCCACCCATCCCCTTCTCCTTTCTTTCGTCCTGCGTTCTCTTTATCTTTCTCTCTGTCTATCCCTAGGCAACTTTTTCGTACTTACAGGAGAGACAGATGGTCGATTCGAGTTCTTCTCTTCTTTGCCTCCCTCGAATTTTCATCTACAGGCTTAACTCTATGATATGTTCTTGTTTGTATATATATGTATATAAGATTATTACTTAACAATCACACTCTCTGATCGCTCTTTCTTACTTTTCACTTCTCCCGGCCATTCGCTCTCTTCCATTCTCTCGAGTTCTTCCTTTCTTCCTTTCTCTCTCGCACACACTCGTACACACACACACACACACACACACACACTCTCTCTCTCTCTCTCTCTTTCTTTCATCATTCTCACATCCTCGCCTAGGACACTAGACTCTTCTTAACAAGATACAATAGTTAAATGTGCGCGCGCTCGTGTTTCGCGCAACGCGCCAATGATAAAACATAAATATACGCTTCTTAGGGCACCTTTGGTATTAAGCTTGATGTACTCATCTTCGCTTCGCTCGTGTTTCGTTTCGGTGTGTAGAATATATATATATATATACATATATATATATATATATATATATATGTACGTAAACTTCCCCTGTCGGAGCCACCACCAAGGTTCGCACCGCGCCGCTAAAGCACATATTTAATTGATGAGCTTGATTCCTGCGTAAAGCTAACATTCTTAAAAGATTGCTCTTTCAATTGTAGGTAGGTATGAACAGTTTCGGAAAGCTCAAGCTCGATATGTATACGTTTTTTTGTTTTTTTTTGTTTTTTTGTTTTTTTCTAATAAGACTCTTTTTTTTCAGAAATTCTTCTTCCGAGGAGACAATAAGTTCTCACAATTTTCACAAGTGCACCGCGGATACGTCCCGGAGTGGCATCGCGGCGTTTGATATGACGAAAGAATCTCCGCATTGAAGAGTATATATGTTTTTTGTTCGTGTATCGCAACGTGTATATGTGTGTGTGTGTGTGTGTGTATGTGTGTGTGTAGTAAACTGTCGAAGAGTGCCTGTTCTTCTTTACATATGTATACAAGAAACGAAATCCACTTCGCCATTTTGCCTCTTCCCCTCTTCCTCGTTCTTCCTTTTCGCTAACTTTCCCCCCGTCCCTTTCTTTCGCTTCGTCGTCGTCGATCGCGATCAAAGACACGGTGAAAATAAATAGTAGTAGGTAAAAGGTAAGAGGTACGCGAATCGATAAGTTAAGTTCGTTAAAAAATATATATACCTAGGAATATTACGTGATTACATTGGGCCCCCCGCTGGAGTCGCGCGAACCAACACGCCTCCGCTCTCTGCAACGTCGTATATAGAATTTACAAGAATTTGCCTACCGCTGTGTGTCCCATGCAAGCGAAAGGGTAATCGAGATTTCCCGCTCCCCTTTCACTCGCGTACGCGAAATTTCTCGCGTGTCTGTTTCTCTTTCCTCTTTTTTTTTTCTCGTGTGTGTTCGTGTGTAATATATGTGTCTCTCTCCTCTCTCTCTCTCTCTACGTGCTCTTCTCTTGCGTTTCGCTCCTCTCTCGACCTTCTTTCGAGCTCCCGCCGACGAATCCTCGACTTCCCGCGAGTGCGCGGCTTCCTGCGTCGCCTCTGCTCTCATGTCTCACTTTCTTGGTGGATATCCTGTCCGACGAGAGCGCGTCCTGCCCGTCTCCTCGGCTCCCCCGGTCGATTCTCTTGCCGTTTTACATGCCGTTGATATCGATCTTAAGGTTGGCCGTTTTCTTGTCTCTTTGATCCCTGAAAGATTCGACGTGACCGATTAGCATTGATTACCGTGATACAAGGCGTAGTACGTCTAAGATGCGGAACGTACAAAAAAAAAAAATTGCCTAATTGCAGCGAGACGATTATTTTCGTTGAATCGCGTGTATTTCTGTCGTTAAATCACTCTATTCGAATGATTCTTTGCTCTTTTCCAACACATTAACAAACGTATTTTCAACAATACACACATAAGAAATCAGTTTCCACATCATCTCTCCCGTTTATAATTACATTCATGTAACGATAAGCGTTACTTGGAATTTATACAATAAAGATTATTTAACATATCCAATTTACTCTGAAAAGTAAGTGCAAACGATAGAAACGGTAGACATTTAAGGATTAAGGACGAAAAAAATCTAGTTCTAAACTAGAAAAAAGTCTTCGTAAGACAAAAGACGCGAGTATCAAAAGGCGAGTCGTTTCGCGAACAAGGTTCAAAAGTCCGTCTTGGTTACTCATAACGAAATTTTTTACTCCCGGTGCTCAATAAGTCACACGCGGTGACAGCTTCAAGAAAGACTCGCTCGAGTGTCGGTTCGTGGATGAAAGGACAACCTACATTTGTCTTGTTACCGAATAAAGAGTGTCCGCGTGAGGCTGAAGAGGCGACACGTCTTGCCATTGAGTAATTTGCGTACCTCATTAAGACGTGACTGCGCTGAAAAGCGCTCTTTCACGGTTTGTTCTCTCGGTTGACGAAAGGGCACATCGCACGGTAGGGACTAGGAGAGACAGAGAGAAAATATATACATATATAAGAATATTAGGCGGATAGATTGAATTTTATTCTGTCTTTGGGGGAGGGAGAAGGGAAAAGTCTCGCGGGAACAAACAGAAATTTTATGAATAAAAACGCATTTATATGCGGAGATAAATTTAAGACCGTGAATAAGAAAAGTCGCTTTCTCGTGACGATATTTTTTTACGATATCCCGAAGCTAAGTTTTCAAATATAAAAAAATACGATAACGTCATGTATTCAATGTACATATGTGCAAAATATTCAGATAAAAAAAAATGAATACAATATAGTGCGTGTTAGATGAATAAAATATAATTTAAAAATACTTGAAAAAAGAAGAGAGAGTATGAATTTATGAGCTTGATATTACAAAAAAAAATTTATGTTTCTCTCTCTTTCTTTCTCAGTTCGTCTCATAAAGACGAAGAGTCGATTCACACATTTTCCACGACGCATGGAAAACTATTAAAGACACTCCGTGTTTAACCAACTGAGATTTGCCGAATTTTGTTTGTTTTTTTTTCTGCGCAACAGTCTCACAAAAAGTTCGTAGAATAAAAATCTAAATGTGAGAGACATTGTTCCTGATATTTGCGTGTGTAACAGAGACGGAGAGATAGAAAGAAATATTCATAGGACGGGGACGTGATCGCTCGGAAAAGACCAAAAGTTTTAATTCATTTGAGGATGACCCGCCAGATAGACGATACGTCGCCAGACGTTTCTATTAAACGGGAGGGTGAATTAACGATGACGTGTTCCGTCGTGCTCAGCCCCAAGCGAACTGCATTGATCATTTAATTCAAAAACGACGAGATCGAACCGAGGACACACAACTTCGTTTATAGCGTGACCGGTCGCAACTTTTCGGCATCGCGTATGAATAAACAAACTGCGACACGGTCGCAGCAACTGCAGGCGACTACGTACATATCGATCCGTCGCCGATTTCAAAGAGTAAGGTCGGCCTCGCGATTTAAAGCAACCTTTTATAGCGTCCGATCAATTTTTGGCGACACACTTTGCCTCGTCGTCGCGCCAAAACCCATTTTTACATTTTGAGTGGATTATCAATTCCATCGAAAAATTGTGTCATCTCTCTCGGATATTATTATTATACTATTATTATTATTATACTATTAGAGAGTCACTTTCCAGAAATATATGAGATACGTGTTTCGGTTTCTTCGATTCTTCAATTATCTTTAAAAATATTATCCATTATATAATTACGTGCAGATAGTATTATTGTATTATTTGATATTAACAGATAAATGTTCACAATAATTTTTCTATTGAAAGATAATGCGATATCGTTCCTGATGTGTGTATTGCATATAACATCGAGAATGTCATGCACGAATAATATATCGCAGCTGTCATATATAAGCTTAATCGAAACGTATTGTAATTCGACTTTGCCAACTTCGTGTGCCGCAGCTTATATATGTATATAATTACTTGGTAAATCAATTAGTTCTACCCTTTTTGGCAGCCGGATAACCTATTAGTCGAACTTGGTTCAGCCCTTAAATTAACGGAAGTGAAATCGATCCTTAAATGTCAGACGGGTCTTTATTGGACAGTCTTGATTAAAAGCGGAACCTCAGGATCATCGTTTTGTCTTTTACTTCTTTTTTCTTTTTTTTTTTCTTTTTTTTACCTTATGTCGCTTTTTCTCGTACTATTTTTTTTTTTTTTGAAATTTATTTTATCGTTAACTTAAAAAGAAACTAAAGATTTTCAAATATCCTAGAAATTTAGCTCCGTTAAGGAAATTGTTAAACAACAAAATCGATATACTTTGCACAGCCAATTGTTTCCCAAGCGTGTGCTACAGCCAATTAGTCAAATTGCTACAAGGTTGGGATAGTGCATTAGTGCTTGATGTATCTCTATAACACAATTATGTAACGAACACAGAGATTTAATGTAGCAGAAATTAACATATACAGAATGGGGGAAGGAGGGAGGGGGAGGAAAAAACTGATTTCATACGAAGAAAAATTACGTAAGAACGAGCAGCTGGATGTGTGAGAACAAAGTATTAAATGGAGAAAAAATACACAAAGAGAACACAGAGTTTGAAGAAGAGCGAGAACTGGATTCCGGAAGAGATTGAAAGCGATATAATCTAGATGAATCCAATTTTCAATGTTACAGACGGGAAAAAAAATGTATCTTGTTATCAAGTATCGCGTTCCCATTATCGTGAGTAAACAGAGATCATTTTTCTCTCTCGTCTGTAACGTTGAAATCCGAACTATTTGAAATTATATCGATTTCAGTCGCTGTTTAGGATTGTATGCGAAAATTTATAAAAGGAAAAAACTTATATATTAAAAAATAAAAAAATAAAAAATGAAGAAAGGAAAGAAAAAAAGATGGTGATGGTGGTTTCATATCGCGGGCATTGGCTTTGGCGCGCGGGTGCGCGCCATCCGTTCGGATGTGAGTTTCTCAAACACAACAGCCGGCGTCGGTTCTTCGACCGGATTTAATTGGCCTTCAAAGGTGGACAGCTCGTCTGTCGCCTCGAGGCGCGCACACGTTACACGCGTTCGAGAGCAAAACCGCGCGAGTAGATCGAATAATGACCGTGTAATTGGACCCAAGATCCTGAGTGAGGCCTAACGCGTTTTTGGTGCGATGGCAAAAGCAAAAGCTCGAAACCAAATCTGATTTCGGTGATGTTGATTTTCGACGCTAGGTGGAAACAAAAAAAAAATATATGTGTGATTTCCGCCAATTTTTCATCAAAATATTATCCCTTTCCTCTGTAGCATCAAAATCCAAACATCATCGAAATTATATATCGGTTTCAGTTTGGACACGAAAACGCACAGCTGTGTTCGAATGTTTTTCTTATATATGATTACAAATAAAACAAAGGTTTTTAATAGATCTTTTAAATTACCTATATCTCTCATTATTATCATGTTAACGTTATATTTTTTCAAATTGTATGCATATCGTTTTGTAATTTTTTTCTATTTAGTTTTTGTAAATTTTTGGTTTATTCAAAATTTGTAAGAAATGAATTTTACACACCTTTACGATGACATAATACAAGGGAGAAATATTAAAACTATTTCTTCTTTTTATAAATGTCTGCGAAAAGATGTTATTTTGCAGCAAATTACATTATATATATATATATATATATCCATCAAAGACACTTTCAAATCTCAAAGCGTTACAACAGTAACCGTTTATGTCGAATAAAACAATCTCAAGCAAGAAAATAAACAATATATGAATATATGTATTATGTCGAAAGCACAGCCCTACGTGTTCACTGTTGTTGATCGTATCCTCGCAGAGGCGGCTCTACTGTAAGGCGAATTCATTCAGAGTCTCTTTGTATAATATATGCAAGAGTCTCGTGCTAAACCACAGTAAACACTTGTGCTCGAAGGTTTAGGCGCGCGCGAACGAGAACCCTGAGTGTTCGAGACCTCAAGCGTACTGCGCGAGTGTCACGTATGACCGCAACAAACGATTCTCATCGAGGTTCCCGGCGTGTGCGAGTAATGTCTTCGCCGAAACTCTCGCGCACGCCCTCTCCGCCCGTAATCTTTCCGTCCTAACAAACAAGTCCGATAATTCGGAAAAAAAAGTCCTTTACGTATAGACAAAGTCTACATTTGGTTGTAATCAAATACGATTGTGATACAATTAGATATAAACTAAACATAGAATTTGTTCACGTAAAGGATTTTTTTTTTCTTGAGAAGGGAAACGAAAATTTCCGAGGATTTTCTCGCGAGGAGAAACTCGCGCGAACCCGCGCTCGCCTATCTCAGACAGAGCCGCCCCCACGCGTCCTTCGCAGCGTCTATCGTAGCATAAAGTGGAACCTACTTCGATCCAGAGATTTGTAAAGCCCACCTCGGCCATTTTTGACTTTGCATATTCGATTCGTATCGCTCCCCGGTCGGAGGAGAGGAGAAAGGATCCTTGGAGAGTGGCCATCGCCTGGGCCGCGTAGCGAACGTCTTGGTATTCGACAAAGGCCACTGGCGACCCTCCCTTCGTGTGCATACGAAGCCGGGAGAAACCAGGAAAACTGTGCACAAATAAGAGAAGCGTACAATACGTGCTCTAGTTAGTCGTAAAGACAGTACGTTTGGCAAAAGGGCAAGAGGGTTTTGACAAGGGGTTGTCTTGGTTACTTGGTTTTCGCCAATGATGATGTCGGTGACGTTAGACAGTGCCGATGTACAGGGTGATTATACGGAAGGGATGCAAGCTCAGGATCGAATTTGGATCGTTAGTTAACAGCAACTTGTTCTAAGCTCGTAGTTTCGAAAAAATTTAATTGTTTCATATTCAATTTATTTTGCAACGTATGTAATTGTTGTTGTTTGCAATATCTCGAAAATATTGTTAAAAATTTTATTTTAACTCGTCAAATTATATTTTTTACTACATTAATATAGTAGCAATGTTTGTTTTATTCTGACCGTGAAAATTATTAATTCAGTTTTTACAATTTTCTGTTATCGTTGTGCGTTAGCCTTAGCCAAATTTGACTTCACACAGTGTTATTGACGAGTTGTCGCCGCGATTCGGTCGATTGTTTGCGACACCGAGACACACAACCCTCCGTGCAACCTCCCCCCCCCTCCCCTCACGTCAGCACAACCGACAGTTAGTAAACGGCACTAAGTCGCATGGTACGGGTACTAGTACAGGTGCGTCTCTTCCACTATGTATGTACGTCTACGATCTACGACGGTGGCAAATGATTAGCGGATGTCGGTGATGTTTGGAGGCGGTGCTGTTAGTACAAAGCAAATTTCGACGTTTATATACGGCGATCTTGCGCGATTACTCCGATGATTATAGCGCACCCCGCGGGCGGAACGGAGAAAGTTAGGGATATCCTTCATCTGTTACCCTTCCTTATTCGGCGTCGATTACTATGGTCATTGATCTAACGCGTTTATTTACCTGTTTGCAGACTCGCCACGAAACTAAATGTAAATCAGGATCTCTACACTCCACAGAGATTCCCAAGCGGGAATCCGATGTTTATGCAGATTTGTCACGAGTTTGTGAGCTTATAATCTAAGGAAAATTGCACGGAATTTTGTAAAAGAAGCTGATCTCAGAAAATCTCTCAATCGTTATTCTGCAATCTTTTAGTTGAAAATAATTATAAAAGTTTTTTAATCTGAAAGGAAAAAACCATCATTTTCTGCAATCTTTTGAGATCGAAAAGAGATTAAATATCGTAATATTGTAATTATATGAGACGTCAGTTAATTAATCGACCAAAGACCTTAAATCGCGCTAAAAAAATTTCATAAAAAATTTTCCCGACGAGGAAAAATAAGAAAAATAAATTTGCGAAAATCGATTTCCACTTAATTTTTTAATATGTAATCGAAGTGTGTCCATCTTTTAAACTATTTTTGATAAATTATCCACCAGATCATGCGTTTATAAATTTCTGGAATAAAATACACAGAATTTTCGAGCACCTTATCTTTTATAAATTTTTTTTTTATGATTTTTGATTCTAACCAACATATATACGTGGATATTATCATTCTTCGTTCGCAAAGTGATAAAATGTTTTTGCACACAATCCTGTCACGACGCATTGTTAGGTCGTCAAAATTTCCTTTTGTCGCGAAGTTTCTTTATTTGAACAAAACGGCTGTTGCCCCGTGCTCTCGGGCTTATACCAACGCGCAATAATTACGCGTACAAGAACAATGGCCAAATTACACGCAACACACAAGCGCACAATGTACTCACGTCGCCCAGCCAACAAAATTCCGTCGAATACGTTTCTCTCGCGTGCCACCGAAAATTGCAGAATGCGCAGCGCGCGCTTCTCGCACGTGCAAACGCGTGTAATTAACTCAGGCACCCACTTACGAATTCATACTGTAGAACTTCGGGGTTTGCGGGATAATGAGATTTCGCGGACTAATTATACGGGGGAGGGAGCGTAGAGAAGGGCTTCTCTATTGGTGGCGGAACTTGCGAGACAGTCGCGCGCAGACTTCCGTCAGCTGCGAAACTCGAAAAGAGTGAGGAGAGACGCGTCTTCTAGTTGCTATTCGCGTGCCGAACGAATTGTTACCCTGAGATTCTCAGTATCTTTCTTTCGGTTATCTTTTTTCTTATTCAGATTTTTTTTTTTTTTTATAGCTCCGATGGGATGGTGGCAGAGCCAAGTGCACGCAGAACGAGTATTTAGTTTGTGTTACGAATTTTCGTAAATGTTTATTTTTTCGCAATCCAATTGTTAGATTAATGGCAATAGTATTCGACGCCGCATCAAAACAAAGCCGTTACTTTCATTATTCAATCGAACGACTGTTCAAGAACTCTGTCTAAGAACTTTATCTATAATCTTGCAGTGCAATATCTCTCTTTCTCTCTCTCTCTCTCTCTCTCTTTCTCTCTGCAAAATTAATTTGCGCAACTCGTTCTTTCGCATAGAAACGATCATACTTCATGATGGCAAATACATGATCGGGGTTCACGCTATTAATCAGAGGTTAATGAACCATATCTTCGATTTTCCCCTTCAATTTTCGCTTCGTGATACTCTCTCTTTCTCTCTCTTCGCGCAAGCAAAATATGCACGCGCGGTAACAACGAGCATTAACCGAGCGCGGAGTAATATCGCGATTCAACTTGGACGTTTTGATATCGAAAGAGTCCCGACGCAATGATTCACGACGACGGCGTACCGGAGGTGTGTTCGAGATCGTGGGAAGGTTCCGCATGACGGGGCACGTGAAAATAATTTATTACGCGAGAGCGCAACCGTAATGCCCGGCCGGATAACATATTTTAACTCCGCCGTTTGTTGGATAGCTTGCACTTAGGCAAGCAGTCTAATTGCGAGTATCTCCGGCCGCAATTAGCGGTTCGCCGTGTTTAGTTTGCTATTTTGCGTTTCACGTTCGCTCTCCTCCTGTGTGACTCGCAAGATTCTCGGCCAATCAAAATCGCGCAAATCACGTTACCACGATAATCTAAAAGTATCTGCTTCGCAAATTTTTTTTTTTTTTTTTGTACTGACTTCTAATCAGTTTTAATTTTTTTTTGTTTTGTTTTGTTTTTACGAGCTGGAATAAATTAATGTTTGTTTGCAGGCGATAAGAACGTTACGCGTATGTCGTTTACGATCGACGTGTACTTCCTGTTTCGTTGCAACAGCTGCGTTTTAAAAGTTTCAACGAGGAAGTCCTTGAACGCGCGTATCCTTACTGTCAGTTACATAACGATTGCATGTATCAACAAAAGCGTAACGCAAACGCAAAGTTCCGATCTCTGTGGTTTCTCTGGAATTTGTTCGCGAGTGGTTTAACTTGAAGATTGCTATAATTACAGAAAATTAATTTTTTTTTTTTTTTTTTTTTTTTTAGATTATTTCTAAACTTCTTGTTGTTTTTGGAAGTCGATCAATTTATGTTTCATTTAAATAATTTCAATAATGTCATTTAAATCTAAATGTAATATTAATTTAATTTAAATCTAATGACGTTATTTAAATGTCAAAGAGTCTCTCTGTCTTTTTCTCTGGTAACTTGAATCTCATAAAATAAAGACTTTAATGTGTGTGTGTGTGTGTGTGTGTGTGTGTGTGTGTGTATGTGTGATCGTAGTTTTGACATTTTAGATCGCCATTTTAAGTTTTTGCGTTCGTTGAAGATCATAAATATCATCGCGGTATTATCACCACGTGGCGTACTGATAAGACCCACGTATCGGTACCCGTATCTCATTTGGCACGCATGTAACTTCCAGCACTGCGCACATGCAGGTGCAAACATAATTTTTTTACACAACAAGTTATTATTGTATCATTATCACGATGACTAATTCGTATCTGATGTGTTTTTGCAAAGAAAAAAACTTCTTTATAAACATCCATTACGAGATCCATTACAAAAAATGTGGATTTTGAACTTGAAAGATAGAATATAAATTATTATTTTTTTTTTTTTACACAGTATCTTTGTCCACATCTCTCTAATGTTCACTTTTTAATTTGTTTTCGCATTTGTTTTCGTTTAAATATGGAAAAGTAGAGACTCTCCTGTATTCAAAATCACAGAAAAGAAAACAAGATTATCGGAGAAATTTTAGAAATAAATTGAACATGACTCTCGTGCGTCACATTATTCCTGCGCGAATTTCCATCTCCTTAGTCGATAACGCACTTTTGCGCTGCATTTTAAAAAACTGCCCTCAGAAACTCGATAATCGCCTCACACATGTGGGCGACAATATATAAATACAAATAAATCGATAAACCGGACATGACTATATTTCAGTCGCTCGCAATTATCGGCTAAAACAGTAAAGTACAAGTGAATTAACACAGTCGGGATGCCTGACCTGCTGAAGATGTCCTTAAGCTCGTGCTCGGACACGAATTGACCCAGGTTCGCCACGAAGAGGGTGGAGCACTGCGCATTGCTGACGGCTATGTTCGGCTGTGACGAGGGTGACCCGACCGGTGACGCCAGTGCTGGCGACGGTAGAAAATGAGGCAGCGACGCGTGTATCGACGTCAGCGTCGTAGGATGCGGCAGGGACATAGGCGCCTGGAAAAATTATAAATACTTTCGTCACCTCGACGCTCTTTGTCTAGCCGTGAATTCTGCATGTGTGTAGTCGGTCCGCACGCAGATCGGCGTGTTTACGTCAATCTATCAATCTCTACTCTGTTGCTTCGACAAAAAAATTGTGCATCTTCAGACGACAAAACCCGTGTTTAAAGGTCATTCTTGCGCAACTAAAGAAAAAACCGATCTCTCAATCGAGAGAAGCGTAAGTGTTGATAAAAATAACAAAATTACATTTAAAAAATTTGCTTTCCAATTTAATTTTAACTTTGTAGAAAACCTATTGCGTAGATGAGTGCAAAAATTTTGATCAATTTTGTGATAAAAAAAATGGACCAAGTAATTTTATTAAAAACGATTTATTCATTCCATGCTCCAAGTAATCCCCCGTTGTTTTCTATTATCTTTCGCTCGTTGTACTTGGTAAAAATGAATAAATCGCTTTTAATGAAATTACTTGGTCCATTTTTCTATCACGAAATCCTATCATCAAAAAAACTCTTGCGCTCGCTCGATATTTATTATCTCCGTTATCAAAATTGCATGGACGTCACGAAACGTTCAGGGAAAATTTACGAGTTACGGTTTTGTTCTGCAAAATTTGTTTTGTAAAATAAAAATACGTCTCTCTCTCTCTCGCTCTCTCTCTTTTAGAGATGTGCTCGGTCTGTTCGAGTACTATTCGTGTTTGTATAATAAATCACCTGCTCACAGTAATGCTTTCTTTAGATGATGGAGTTAAATTGCATTATTGCAAGTCACCGTAAAAGATAGTCGACTTACTGCTTTGAATTGTAAATGAGAAACATGAACATTTAACTTTTTGCTCTGTTTTCAGACCTTATTCTTCGATACAAAGTTATTACGCGCGCGCGCGCACACACACAAATACTACCAGTGTGTGTGTGTTTTTTTTTTTTTTTTTTTAAATCGAGCGAAAATACACATTTGATATCTCGTTTGGCAAATTAAATTTATTATGATTTGCTCCTATCAAATATTAAAGCGTCACAATCGTCGGTTGTTTTATTTATTCTCCTCTTGAAACGCGTCAGTGGGATTTTAGGAAGGCAGAGAATAAATCAATAAATAAAAAAAATCAAAAGAAATTAAAAAGACACCGGTAGCAAGACAAGTAAAACGTATGTTTCGTAGAAAATATCGTCAACGTGAAAGAAATGACTCCGAGTCACATTTGCATCATGAGTGCCGCTGTTCGACTCGCATCAAAGCGCTAATAAATCCCACGCCATTCTTAGTTTTCCAAACCAAAGTCGCTCGAGAACGCATTTAATCGACCCGCTTCGCAAAAGATATCGGACTCAATAAAGTCCGAGATGTTATTGCTATTCGATTCTCGGTTCGTTATTCCTTAAGTGGATACCTTCGAGATTTGTTCCTCTTTTTACTTCCGTTAAAAGAACGGGCGTGATGCGTAGGAGAAAAAGAAAATAATAGCGCGGCAGTCTGGGACTCGAGAGTCTTCGATTTATCAAACGCTCAATGCAACGGATTTTCTCTCTTTCTCTTTCTCTCTCTCTCTCTCTCTCTCTCTCTTTCGTACTTATCATTGCAGATAAATTCCAGGAATATCGGAATCCTCTCGATTTTAGTAATAGGGATGATTTGTGTTCGAGATTTAGCACGAGCCTCTGCAAAATTGGCTCACTGCAAAAGCCCAATCGCGCTCCCAGACATTTTCCCCACGCTTTTGAATCTCGTCACAGATTGATAGTTTCCAATAAAGTATCAATATCGTCTCGTAATTGTTTCTGTTCATAAAATTATTTTTAGCAATGTGCGAATTTTTGCGCAAAACTCGAGTAGAAATATCAAAAATGTTATTCGTAAAAATATACTATAGAATTCTCTGTTGGGTAAACTTGATTTAAATATCAACGATCGATCCGAAGGATGTACCTTCTTGAGAGACGACTTTTATTGATTCACATATTTCTATATGGCATCTCTAATTAATTAATTGTTTCTTTTTAGATTATCATTAGTTTTTATCCGCGATTCGCTGTAACATGCGAGAGAATGGAATATTGACTCATTATCGCAGACGGACACAAATGACATCGCCTGACACGACGTTCACGCCGCGATAATAAAGTAATACCGCGTATTGCAAATTGCAAGGTATAACCGCGATAAGATTCAGATTGTATCATCGCTCGCGTACGTAAATCGTGATTACGCGCGGCCGTGCTATTTATCATCGAAGGAATCGGTTTGCCATCAGATTTGGCATTAATGCGCGATAAAGGTACCCGTATGAACCTGGCACAAGTTTATGCGATATTAAAAATCAATAGACCGTGCGGTTCGGCAGATTGGTACCACACCGTTCGTGCCACCGGATATCGTAAAGAAGATATCGTTGAAAATATTCGCGAATAGTACCGAGTTTTCACGATTTTTCGAATGGCCTCACGAAACATTCCGCAAATATTATTTTAATAAAGCAAAAATATTCTTTTAACATAAAAACATAATTTACATTTTAAAAATAGAATAGAACGAGATTCCGAATAAGAAAAAAAAAAAAAGAAAAACTCAAGGAAAATGTTTGAGCGTTTCTTTTCATTGAATTTTTCATGAACCCTTAATTTTCTAACGTGTTGCTTATCGGTATTACGATTGCAACTTTATACTCCTCGTTTATCTTCATTAATAAACTGCGAAGATAAACTGTGTGTGTGTCTTAGTACTGTTTTACGAGTCCAACACACATCTACGTAGCAAAGTTTTAAACAGTATTTCTCAATTCTCTCGATAAAATTAACTGAAACACACAAAAACTACGGATGCGACCGGACTGAAAATGTCCGCGTCACAGAAAAAGTAAGCCATGGATTTATTAACGTCAGTCCGAAGCGACCATAATTAATCCACGTCGCGGAGAAACTTTAGAGGGCATTCCCAATAGTTTCGTAACTCAGCGCGATTCGGGGGGGCTTGCGTGACATAAATCCACACGACCACATGTTTTCTGTGTAATACGTGAGAACGCGCAGTGCGACAAACAAGCTGCACACTATCGATTTATATAGCGATGTATATTATATATAATAATAATATTTAGATATATGTCGGTTAATAATGTAAGCGTAAGAGAGAAAGAGAGAACTGACATTACTTGTAATATGTATGCAACATATATATGATCTATATGATACTATTAGTTATAATTATCCTAATAATAATATTAGTTTCTACGTAATTACGGTTATAGAGTAACCTGCCATCACTGCAATTTCAATGACAAATATTTGAATTGTAAACTGTTGACAAGCAACGTTTCCTCAATTGAAACAACGTTTAAAATTACAAATGCAAAATAAAATAATATACAGCAAAATCGCGTATTGTTTTCTTAATTTTACATTAAAGTTTGACGATGATTTCTTGATTATACTTAAGATTTCCTCGAAAAGTCGATTCCACATTGATCCAAATATTCGAAGGATAATGCGGTGATGACCGGCGGGACACCGCCTACTTCTTGTACGTACTCAAATTCAGAAAAAAAAACCATAAGTTTTACCCGATGGGAGAAGATTCAAAGTGCTAAAGGAATCTAAAAAAAAAAAATAATAATTTAAAATTCCTAAGAATTTACAAGTCGAGAGAACTCAAGATGTCGTGCGATCAAAAGGTTCCACACGTTATCCTCGAGTTCTCGCGAGTATCTGCTTGTTACCGTGTAAAGAGTAATCGTGTATAACGATCATGTATATCACTAACGTGCATCGGGGCGCTCGTCGGCGGCTCCAGAGCTTTGTCTGCAGATAGTCAAAGATAGGAACGTACGGGGACCTGAGGATGTAACGCCGGATGCACCAGCGTCGCATGTTGCAGCGTGCCCGGTAATTCGCCAGCCGTAGAGTTCCACGCCAGTGGATGATGCCACAACTCAGGACCGCCGGGGAAGAACGGGCTCCCTAGGTCTGCAATAGAGCACAGGATTAGATAGAAGTCGTTCCCCCGAGTAATTAAACGCGCGGTCGCGGACCGCGCTCTCTCTCTCGCTCGCCAAGACGTCTACTGTTACTGGCAATGACGGAAATGCGGATATTTTTGTTTTAACGTTTATAAATTTTGCGCATACATAACCGGTTTCCGGTTGTATAAAATAAAACAACAATTAATATTAAGTTAAAAAGAAAAAAAAACCAAATAGAAGCAAACGCTAGGTTTTGCGCGCGAAACTTTTAATTTTTTTTTTTTTTTAAGTTTCTTTTTTAAACCCAGTAATCACAAAAACTTTTTATACATAAAAATTCAGAATTTAAAATTTTTAGAATTTCCATCAAATTAATAGTGAAAATAAAAGATGTAAATGTATTGAAATACTTTTTGAAGAGTGTTCAGTAGACATCCTGCTTATAAATACACATGTAATTATTCCATAATTAAGTTTAAGTTTTTTTTTTTTTTTTTTTTATCTTAACGGCCTTTGTGTAAAATTTTACTAGACGGTTAATTTTTAATAAAATATATGTTAGTATTAAATTCTTTTTTTAAAAGACTATACGATGTTCTCACAGATTTTATTTTACATTCTTCATTACTATTTTTCTGACACAGAGATGAGTTCATTGTGTCTTTCACACAAAAGCCGCTTTTGCTTTACTTTTCTATAACGAATACAACTAATGATATTTATTGTTATTAGGTCACCGAGTCGTGTTATGTACGTTCATAACAAGACATTTTGAATATCGCATGAAACGTGTAATGTTCGATGAAATGCATCATGCGACCGCGGGTGTCCCACGCAATAAAATTTTGTCAATATTTCGAAATTTGTTATCTAATGATACATAAAAACATCGCGCGCAGAATTATCTCATCCTATTTGCAATCGAGTCATCACATGTCCTCGGCGTAAAAGAAAGGAGAAAAGAAAAAGAAAAATGCGGAAAGATCATTTATTTTACGCGTGCTGCTCGAAGAGCAGTTCGATCGACGTTTTGCGACGTTCTGCGCGATTACACGACTGGATTACTATCCGATTTACGAGTTCTTTTTTTTTTTTTTGAGCCAGACGGATACGCTCGAAGACGGAAACATTAATTATGATACTCGGGGATTTCTCGAAGAGAGTTGGATAACAAGATTAAAAGTATTGCTTGAACAAAAGCTCGAACAAGTTAAAGATTTATAATACCGCGCTCCGCGATATAATTGACAAAAGTGAAAAAACGTTTTTCGCGAAACCTTACGTAAAATTGGAATTGATGCAAGTTTTAATTGTTTTTTTCGTTCGAGTTAAATTAAATCGATTTAAATTGTATCAAGCGCATCGATTTCATATAGCAGTTTTTTTCTCCACTCTCATTTGTGGAGAGTATATTCACTTGCATTCTTATTTTATTCATAAGTAATTTTATTATTCAAACCTTACCGATATGTCCGAGAAAGATTTTAGAATATTCCCGCTCCGGCGGTTATTCCAACGCAGATTATATTCGCGACAATGCCGGTGTAATGATGTGGTAGAAGTGCGCGCCATCGAGCGTAATCGCCGACGGAACAGCGTAAAAAAAAAAAAAAAAAAAAAAAAAAAAAATAGGCGTTACGAGCCAATGACAATGACGAAGCCGAGCGTGTCTTCCGAGCGATTCGCGAGATGGTCTCGTTTCTCTTGCGCTGCGTTTCTCGTTATGCAATTCTCATGTACTGTTTACGTCGCATGTCTGTCGCGTTCCAGCGCTTACCTATACCTACTTCATTTCCGAGCAAGCCTCATTACACATCGGCTTAATGACGCAGTTTAACCGCACGACTTTTCTGTCGTAACAAAATTCGCAAAATGACTTTATTTTGTTTTGCAGCGTCTCTCGCATCGTCGTCGCGTCAATGTCGCGACGAGATCGATGCGAGTTTTTTTTTGCGCGAATATTTTGCGTCGAACCGCGCCTTTCTTGCAATTTGTCACGAACGCGCAATTACTCGCTACTTTATACGAATTACCGGGGTCGGTTGTGCAACGAGACACTCTATCATGCGGCCTTGCGCGAGCGGAACATTGCAAAAATAATCTAAATTCGCATCTTTGCGAATCGACTTGTGCGATCGACGCATTTGCATCTTTCGATCGGTAATCTATCTCGCACTCAATAAAAAATATCGTGATTATGCAGTGCGATGATATGCAGGAATGCATAACGGAAAATATAAAGTGTACTTTCAACGATATATGTACAATACGTGCTCGCAATCACTCCGCATTTATGTCGAGTATACAATCGCGTATTTCAGTGAACGCACACATGTCTATAATACAGTGAAAGGAAATTATTTGCGAGCGATACGCGCGCGTAATACAATACTTTCTATTTGTACGCATGTCCGCGCAACCTGATTCCGCGGTTGAATTTAATCGAAATTATATCTTCGCAAAAATGTTTTTAATACTCTCTTATTATAAATTATAATTGTGCGCAACAAAATTATGACACAATATAAATTGAAGTATACATTATAATTGTATTAATGTAATTAATGCAGCAAATCCTGATTAAAACTCGAGTAATTTCGGCCGTTTTTTCACATTCGAGAGAAGCTCTTAAAGTGTAAACACAATGGAAATGAAAAATAATAATAATAATAATAATAATAATAATTACATTTACATAACCGCTTAATTGGGCCGTGCTTCCGTTCTGACATATCCCAAATAATGAAAATCCTCCTCCCTTTCTCATATATTTCCTTGTTATTGTGAATAAATTACTTTCGAACTTGTTTAAAGGGAATAACTAACGTGGAAACTAATTATGTCTGAAATATCACGCGCCGTGTATTCTCATTTGCGAACCGACGAATTTCCCGTGCACCTCCGCACGAAAAATCTGCGACAATTTTGCAAAAGTTATTCTCAACTCGCGCGCGGAACTCGGTTCACCGTGAAATCTCCCGAGATTTGAACCTCGCGCGCGGCGAGAACCGACTTTATTCTTATCAAAATGCGATTGCCGCTCTCTCGCTCCGACGAGAAAAGCCGATGCATGCGAGACTTTTATATGTGTGTGCGCGTCGTCGTCGTGCGGCGCGGTGTGTGTTTTTAGTCCTTGCCAGAACTGTGCACTTTATTGATTCCAGGCTGACCTCCGATTCGCATGGTGAGGCACACACTCGGGCTCGAGTAAACGCGCCGCACCGTCTAGATAGAATGAAAGCTCTCATCGTTGTCTCGACTAGTCTTTTTTTTTTTTTTTTTCTCGTTTTTTTCTGAATCGGAAAACAACGCGTGGCTTTCCAATTTATTTCGACTTTATTCGGGCCCGGGCTTTCTGCGCGACTAAATACATTCAGAAAAAAAAAATTTTTTCATTCTTAATATTCAATATTTAAGCACTGCAAAGCGAACACAATGGAAAAGAGGATTTCACACGGAGAAAGAGAAATAAAATGGCATAATTTAACGGTCAGATCGCGTCGATACAAAACTATTACGTGAAAATTTAATTAATCTGAGTTTTTTAACGACAGAGTTTTTTACAATAATAATTACTGAACGACATAAAAAAAACGAGTGCGCAGTTTTTTTCGAAAATAATACAGCGAGCACTCAGAGTATATACACGCATGTCACGACGATTATAATAACAGGTTTCATCTTCGATGACTCGCGTTCTATACTCAGAGTTCTTATTACTCTCTTCTCATCGGAGCTATTCAATTCTCGTGTGCTCGTTAATGAAAGTTAAGTTACCACGAAACATTTTATTTAACACCTCTCACGCGTTCGTGGAGTGTCCTCACAGATATCGTTGCGCAGTGAGAGACACATTTCGCGCAATACGTTTTCTTCTTTCCCGACGTAACACCCGGTCGGACAATTAGTTCTAAACTTAGCAACTTAGATCTTACGAAATACAACTCTTTTCTTTTTACGTTACTTGCGAGTCCAATCTTTCTCAAATGATCTTGTAAGAACTCGTAAATTTTGCTTGTGATTTGACTTTTAATATTAAGTTTTTTTGTCTTGCAACAAAAAATAAAAACAAACGAAACGTCCGTCAATTAAAGAAGATACATTTGTATTAATATTATTTACCTTTTAGACCACCTACATCTGTGGATTTTAAGGGTTTATTGGTCTTTTAGTTTTATAATTATTATTGTTAGCCGTTTATTATATTTATTTTGATTTGAAAAAAAAAACAAATTTCGCCGAAAAAGCCTTGGATCTAATTAAGATCTTTGTTAAAATCGTAGCATTGACATTTTTAGTAACCCGCAATTTGTTCGAATCGTTTTGATTCTACCTTCGCGCGCACGAAAGAAAAATATAAAGCTATTCGTGCGACTGGCATATTCAACAACACGTCAGACATTAACGACCACCACCGGCGGTCGCGTAGATACAATTTGACCTGATTATTCCTTACGACTATTCTCCTCCATAATTCACTGGTGAGCAGTATAGGTGGCAATCATAAATTTTATTGTGAGCGCTCTGGCACGCGCGTTCGCGTAACTTCTGATACACAACAAGCCAGAGTTGTGTCTCTCAGTGAGGAGAGCGAACTTCGGCGATGTGTACGGAATATATTTCTGAGTACACAGAGAGAGTGTCCTATTTCCATTATACACTTTGATCGGAATTATCAACTTCTCGAAATACAAAGATTGTTTTCAATCAGAAAAAAACAACATCTGATTTGATTTTATCATTTTTGTCGCATATTTCTATTTCTATTGAAAGCAATTTACAATTAAAATCTTCAGCGTGCAAAAAAACATTTAGTTACATACACTCGTAATAGAATGTAAATAAGAAGCTTTTTTTTTTTGTAAATATTGTTGAGAATCTTACGAAGAGCTAGTAAGCGTTTGTTTTTTTTTTTTTGTTTGCATACTCAAAGTGAAGAAACTTCTTGTATGAGTTACATCTTATTAACGACGCAAGAAATCCGAACGAGTTACAAGAACGATATGATTGCTGAAGTTATTACGGAATCTGTGTCAGCTAAAGTTTCCACCATGATATATGTATGTATAATAGAACTTCGAAGTAACATGTGTAATATAGACATATTATACTAATCGAAATAATATTTTCACTCATCAGTAAGAGACAAGCCAAACATTTCTCTTTAATATTTCCTTAAATAATCGAAAGTGTGTTACATTAAAATAATTACGCAAACTTTGTTGCACTAGAAATTTTTCTTTCTTACTTTATGTGTTAAAACACAAGTGTTGAGCTACTTTTCGCGAAGATTATACTCCAACTTCTCCGCGCGCGTTAATACACAAATCCTTTTCAAGATACTGCTTACACTTAAATTCGAATTTGGAAACAACGATTACTTGGGATAAATTTGCAGAACAGCGAAGTTTCGACTAATACAACTCCGCCAAAGTTGGGAAAGTTGGAAAGAGCGGTGGCAACAACGAAATTTCGAAATCTATCAATCTCGAAGGCACTTATATATTACGCAATTCCCGCGCGCTTTAATTTGCAATGTCAATTATTTTTGCGACCGAGTTTTCCAAAAACCAAAAAAAAAAAACCAAACAGTCTAATTTTAAATAAATGGAACTTATCTATGACTTTTCGAAACTTTATTCCCGCGACTTTTTCGGTCGTCAAAAGGTAACGTGGTTTCGTTGATGGTACGTTAGTTCGATTATGTCTTATTGACGTGACTCGGCACGCGGACGCCGCGAAATTGGGTCATCGCATATATATATATATATATATATATATATGTAATTGCTACCACGTGAAACAAAATTATTTCGCGAAATTTCCCAACGCTCTGGATAAAGGTCTATTTGCGCGATATTAAGAACGCCATTAACGGTTGATACCAGTCAGAAGGCAGATAATGCTGATGATACTACTCATTTTCAGTTAATTAAATGCCCGATTTATCTTCGTTCTATGCTGTGTAACATTTCGGTGTAATGACTTCTCAGTTATATTCAACATTGCTTGAACAATTATACGGTCCAAAAGGATTATTGTCTATTCAGATCATTCTGTTGGAATTTGTTAATCAAATATATAAAGATAGAACAAAAAAGCACGCGCGTTAAATTAAAAACGTTATCACAAATTCTTTTTCTAGAAAATTTTATTCTTTTTATGTGCGAAAAAAAAAATGAATTATTGTTTATTTTTTAAATTATTTAATGTCGCTCGAATTCATTTGTACGCGCACGTATACGTTGCAAGAGAGCGGTGCGGTTTCGAATATCGTGGAAATAAAAACGATCTTACGTACTACCTATCCGATGCGAAGAAAGATCAGACGACACTCACGTGACAAGCGCAAGATTTATCGCAGTTGCCGTTTTCTTTCGAAAACTAATGCGCTTTACGTCCATCCGACAAGTCGGCTTCCGCAATGTGACATAAATACATATTTATTGTGTACGCAAAACACACGCACGTCGTAACACACAATATATATACACGGCCGCGCGCGCAGACTCCGGGATTTATTCAACTTTATTCCGCTTTTTTTTGTTCCATTATTTTTGTTCGATATATCCGCTGGATGCATTCGCTCGCGCGGTCGCGTCTTTCTCTTTTACGAAACGCAATCCTGCGGATTGTGTTCACTTCCCTCGCTGTAGCATATACGCGTATATATGCTTTAACATACATGTATGTATATAACGCTTGTTATGCTCGCCATTAAGCCGTGTTAATTGTAAGCTCGCTCGGAATCATCTCACGCATATTATCGAAAACGCCGAATCCAAATGAAGTGAATAAACGTGCGTATAAACTATTTAAACTCTTCGCGGCTTTTTAATCTTTGTTTACTACAGAATCTTCTCTACGTATAATTATATCGCGGTCACGGAATAAATGCTGATTACCGACCGACAAACTGTAGTCAAAATGCATTCACATACAAAATGCGTCTCAAAAACACGAATAGAGGACGCAATTTACAAAGCAAATTTAATTCGTGTGTTACTTCAAATTTTCAAATAAACTCGTTTACTCATTATCGGAGTTGGAAATTATTTGCCCCGTGTGTTTTCCGTCCATCTTCATCGCACATGAAAATGATGACCGCGCGCTTAAGTTAAGGATAAACTAATTTTGCTCGAATTGAAACTCTTTCGATGGAACTTCTCGCACACGCACACACACAATAAAAATAATCTCACATAATTTGTATGCAAAATATGTAAAATCTATTGCGATAAATGCAAAAAGAAATGCAAATCAGAAACAGACCAGACGAAACAAATCTGAACTTCGAATAACAACACGCGGAACAAGGGACCGTTCTCAATGTTATTTGAGAAAATAACAGCAAGTGTTGACTTTAAACAGATTGCAGATTTTGCGGGTGTATGTCTGATCGCGAAAATCGGGGATCATCCGCGCATTCAACGTCGAGTCATTATTACCGCCTCGATCCCGTCGTGAACGAGCGCGATAATTCGCGCCTTGTAAGCGCCATTGTCTAACCACGTGTAATACCCTATTCATCCCGCTTGTACGCACTTAGTTTCGGAACACTGTTGGCCGTTAAACAACGCGGAGGTTACCGTCGAGAAACCCCTTTGATCGGTTAAGATACATGTGATCTCATCAATGACCAGACATATATATATCAATGTGGTTGAACATTTATTAAAGAAATAATTATCACACACGTATATTATTTTAATATTAATTTCAAGAATTCTCTCAGTAGTTTACGATATTTTTAAAATATCGTTTTTTAATTATTAATATCTGACTTTGCGCATATATAAATAATTGAATTATTTCTTTAATAAATGTTCGACTAGTGACACTCGTCCGATCATTGAAACAATTTTACCTTACGATTCTCTCGTACGACGGGAATCGCGCGGATCCTCCGTCGGCGGGAGATGAGGTGGAAACGGGAAGGTGTGTCGGGGAAGGGCGTAAAGGAAGGTACGTTTACGTTTAGAAAAAAAAAAACCTCTTTTGAAAAAAAGAGCCGAGAGTGACAACAGGAAGTGGGACACTTTGTAGTCGGTGCAGTGGGTGAGAAGTAGTAAGTGAGACGTATCCAGCGAGTGATCGAGTGGCGGTGCATACTTACGTCCCGTTAAAGGGTGCATCAGAGCGGGGTGCGAGGTGGCTGCTGCAGCGGCTGGTTGCTTGGGTTTGCTAACCTTTGTGTTACTTTTTGCAAATTCCAAACGTATGGTTTGTGGCATATCAGGATCGAATCTAACTCCCTGCTGCAAATAGATTCCCTAAATTAGTAAATCGGGAGCACACGTGGATGGACGGTGGTAAGTAAGTGTAGTAGGCAAGAGAGATGAGAGAGAGAGAGAGAGAGAGAAAAAAAAAGAAAAGAAAGAATGAGAGAAGAGAGCGACAGTGTGAGCATCTTTTCGTCACTAACCTCTGTTAGGTTGATCTTTCTCTTTCGTCCAAAAATTACGACAAATAAATATGATGATAAAATAAATATTAAAGAAAAAAAGCACAAAGGAAATCTCTTTCGCGTGTGTGTATAATATAACTACCATTAAAGTGTTGCGGTATTGTATGTATGGTAATAACAACCACAGAAATATTGAAATATCATGTTGTTTTATTCGAATTATGATGTGTTCGCGGCGCGTTTTCCGCGGTCCGGTTTTATTTGCTTGCGATAAGTTTCACGTTGACATCATTCATTATGAATTTAACGTAAAAGTGTGCATGAGCTAAATTAATGTTTACGACAACAACATTGACGTTAATCGATAATCCATAAATCGTCAGCGCGTTCGGCGGATAAACGGCAAAAGTAGTTTCTTTTTTTTTTTTATCCAGTGTTTTTCACTGCGACAAAGATTACAGAAAGATTTACATACTCCATTACATCTTCCAATACGAATTGCTCGAAACCAAGCTACTTATTTATTTAATAATTTCTTGTTGCATAAAAATTACATTTAAAATTAAATTGTTAATATTGTACAGAATCACATTTTTCTCTTTCTTCTTACTATGAATATTGTTGTTAATATTGATATAACGTAAAAAATATTTTTAGAAATAAAATAATGGAACTCTAGAAAATGATGTGTTATTTTGATATCCATTATGACACACACGTCTCTCTTGCGTGCGGAATTAAATTGAAGAGGTTGATCGAACCACGAGCGGATAGCGACGAAAGTGACGTAGATATAATAATAGTACGAGATCACGCCGGGTACAAGGAAACTTAGCACAAAGGTATATGTACATATATATATAAATATACATATATATATATATATATATATATGTAAGTGTATGTGTGTATAATATGTGTTTCTCTTCTTGTAGGTGTATTCAGAAGGTGGGCCGCTTGTTAGTCGGTTCCAGCGGAAATAGTGGATCCAGCGAACGTGTCCATCCGACAAAAGGATGTTTCTCTACGCGAGGTACTTCGGTACGTAGTAGTGTACATATACCGTTGCCATATTGAAGTTATATAACATTGCAGATTGCGTGAGATTAGTTGCAACGGTATGGTGTACAGGAGCTTTACGGGATGACCAACAACGGTGACATGACGAAAAATTCGATCGTCGCTGTACAACGAAAGCAGCTCCACGTGTTTTTAAAATCGCGCACATTAAAAAAAAAAATATGTGTCTCGAGCGAGAATATTTCTGAACCGAAATTGATCACCCCGTAGATATATATCTATTTACAAATACATACATACATACATATATATAATATGTATACACGCACGTTACATGTAAATATATATTTTGCAACTACACACGTCCGCGCAAAATAAAATTGTTTTTCACCATTTCGAAACACAAAATAATTCTGTAAAAGTTTTAAAATGTGTTTTACACACACATGGAAAAACACACTATTTAAAACGGTTTTGCTTTATAAAAAAACTCTAAACAAAATAAAAAAAATAAGAAACTTCTATCTGTAATTGTTCTTTTTTATTTTGAACACACGTGATTTAAAACCGAGCCATGCGCGATTTCGTGTATGTATAGAAATTCGTGAATAGTGCGAAGAGAAAATTTGCCGATTCAACATACGCGAATCGAACAAAAATTTTTCTCCGCATTACTCACGAATCTCACACGAATCTCCCGAATACGCGCGTAGTCTAGTTTCATTCTTATGACAATCGCGAATATTTATTCTCGACACACCTGGCAAATTTCGTGCACGTATTCAGACATATATATATATAATATACATATATATGCAACAGCATGATAGGATCTCTTGTCGGAAGGCAAACACATATCACATATATAAATATATGTATATATACAGATATATATATATATTTATATGTATATATATATATATACATATATACATATATATATCTATATAGATATACCGATAATGCCACACGGTGCAGCGTTATTACTATATGCTTTGTTACAGATAGACAAAAGGGAGTACTACATTTAGTCCTAATGAGAGAAAGAAAAATAGAAAAGCTATATACGATAAAGAGAGATGAAGTATCAGATAGACAGAGAGAGAGAGAGAGAGAGAGGTCGTGGGTGATAATAACTAATAAAGGTAAAAGAGCTAGAGGTAGCATTAACCCGTGCCAGCTGGAGAGTCTAAGGCAGGGTGGAGTTGTAAAAACAGAAACAAAAAAAAAATAATAATAATAATAATAATAATAATAACTGCCGGGCATATCTGTAACGAGTCAGTGTGTCACTGTGTGTACGTATATATATATATATATAATGGCTGTATCAAAAATCCCGCGCGTCAACCCTGAGAGAGATTCCCTGCGACAGAGTCCATCACCTTTATCTTTTTTTTTGTTTCCCCACGTGCCTCACTTCTCGCGCAGCCTGCGAGAAAAGGGCTATTACCTGCAGATCCTGCTTCGCCGCCTCCGCGCCTGCCCTCGTGTGAAAAGTCACGAATCCCACCGGCTGAAACGAGACAAAAAGAAAACGAATATACAACGAGGAGCACGTTGCCATTCGCCGCGTCCACGATTAGCATCTCGCTCCCGGCGGGCGCGTTCATTAAGTACGCGTTTTCGTTGCCCGCGCCGTTAGCGCGCGCGCGCGCGCGCGCCGGCGAGCGAGCTTTTGCGCTAGTCGTTGACGCGCTTCTCTCTTTCATCCATTCGCATCGCTCTCCGACGTTCCCATTTGAAAACGTCTATCGCGTTAGCCATAATGAATGAGATAAACAGATGCTATGTAGGTACTACGATTCGCGATTATATTCCTGCAGGCAGTAAGAAAGTTTTATCATCTCGAAAATTTAATTTTCAGATATTTGCATTGTTCTTTTTTTTTGTGCAATTAATATTATTTTCTTGTAACTATTAACTTTTCTTTGGCGGAGGGAGGGGGAGTTAAAGCAACAATTCTAGTAATGTAAAATATCTTTTAGGTAATCGAGAATTTTTGAAACGGCACAACGTCATATTGTTTCTTCCTTTTCTCTCTTTCTCTCGTAAATTTTCACACATTTCTTAATATAGCTCTTTCATATCCGCGCGCGCACGCGCATTCGCTAATTTATTCCGTAGACGGCATCGATTCCATCGGTTTTATACGGAATTAACGGAGCAACGAGGACGCCGAGGGTCGCGACGCGAAAACGCGCGGATCAATCCGCGCGCGCTAACGATCGTCCGTCAAGGCGAAACCCACCTGCGCTTCATAATGCATCGCGTGATTGCAACCAGCTGCAGTCGAAGGTGTCGATTCCGCGATGCCGGGAGATAGGAAATACTCGATCGTTAACGCGCGCGCGCGGAGGATTCGTTACTCGCTGCCCCTTTATTTCCGCGCGCCACGTCTCTCGAATATTCATGCACCCGAAAGAATGAAATTGGATTTCTCTCGAAGAGCAGATTTTCCAAGGGTGAAAACACCACATGTATAATGCAAACGGTGTTTTATTTATCTGCAAACCTTCTAAGCGGTTTCTTATTTTCGCATCTTCTACCATCGATCGATCAAATTGAAATAATTTTTATTGAAAATTTAATAGTAGGATATTTTTTACAATATAATGCATATAGTACATTGCGAATTATTATATACTGATTTGTAACACCTGCAAGACTAACTTTATAGAAAGTTCATAATCGGCGAATTGAAAAAAAAAACAAAAAAAACATCTCGTTGTCGAACTAATATCGTTGTCGGTAGTTAAAACAAACCGGGAAAACTAACACGCCGCACTTTCACTCCGTATGCACGTGTAATAGCTCTCGCAACAACCGCACCGCCGTCGGCCCATTTTTATTCCGCGGCGAATGCAATCCGTTTCCATCGACTCGAACATTATATATATATATAGTTTCGTGCGCGTGCGGCAAGTACACGCGCGGTTTCCACCGTAATAGCGTGCGCATTACGCGAATACCCGGAATTATTCTTATCGGGACACGGAATACCCGTAATGTCGTTTTGCCGCCCGAGCGGCTGGTTTTTTTTCCTTTTTTTTTTTTTTTTTTTTTATGTAGGTTAATGGTCATGCGTGCATCGCCCGACGCGATCGATTTTTCCTCTTTCCACTATATTTTTCTTCCTCCGCCTTTTTTTTTTGTGTTGCTGTTGTTGTACGTACACCGTGTGCACCCGATGTGTGTACAAACCGCGACGTCGACGACGACGACGACGACGACGTTGCGACGCCTCGGTATATCGGCTTTTCTTCCAGGCGTCGTTGTTCTTTGTGCGGTGGTTGTCGCCACCGCGGCGGCAACTCGCGCCCGTGTGTTGTTCACCGTGTGTGCGCGCACCATAAGCCCATGTTAAATGCGCATGCAATTATGCACGTAACCCCAGATATAAAGGCAGGTGGAGGCGCCACTTCGCGCGCGTGCCGCACCGCTGGTCACGTATAATCGAAAGGCCGGAGAATTACGATACGCCTACGCCTGCGGATTTTACAACGTCGCACGTTGTTCAGAAAGTCGCGGCACAAAGCTGCGACACAAAACGCGCGTTTAAGGTAGTTCTATCACGTAGGGCCGAATTTCGTGGGTGCTAAAAGAGAGCTATTAAAATTTACAAGAAAAAAACGCGTACTATGCATGACTAAGA
>QVNW01002707.1:0-13289 GCA_014825475.1 Pseudomyrmex flavicornis
TTCATAAATTATAATAAATAACTCTTGACTCTCTGTGATTATATTAAACAAAATATTTTACAAAAGTAAATAGCTATATATATATATATGTGATATATATATATATAAATAGCTATATATATATAAATAGCTATATATATATATAATAGCTATATATATATATAATAGCTATATATATATATAAATAGCTATATATGTGTGTGTGTGTGTCGCCACATGTGTTTCAATGAAGAGTGACAAGGATGTGTTACTACTTGTCTATTCAAAAGTAACTAGACAAGTAACTAGACATCTGAAGCACTGTATTTGTAATCTTTGGCGACTCTTACATTATTGTACTTCTTTATTCTCTTCCAAATTGTAACAGTGCAGGGGGTTCTTCATGCGAGTAAAGCAGTAAATAAATACATTGTCCTATTTCAAACACATATATGTGTGTATGTGTGTATACATATGTGTGTGATCGCAAACTTAATCTGTCAAAACACAGTACAGTAAAACGAAATAAATAATTTCATACATAAATGTAAACATGATATGCGGAAACGATTTTTTTCCGTGTTAAGCATTGTATGTCAATTACAACATACATCGAATCATCAATTATCTCGAATTACGAACATGATTTTTTTTTTTTTTTACGAAGAAACATTACGTATACGCGACATCTCATATCAAGAAACAGTATGCTGCAGGAAGAGACACAATTATCGCCAACAAGGTCACAATAAAGATTATTGTCCATAATGGGAAAATCAAAAGCGACCCCCTTTTGTTTCTTTCAGTGTTTAGTCGCTTTTCAATACGTCCAGAAGACAGTGTTTACTAGGCTGAAGTTGAGGTATCGAGAGAAAAAGAGAGAGAGAGAGAGAGGGAGAAACAGAGAGAGAGAGAGAGAGAAAGAGGCAAGATGGTTGTTTACTCTCTAGGCATGGCGTAAGGTTACAAATGAGAACTGTGAGGCTGTTGTTCGTAAAACAGTACATAGGCTTCACTGGAAACGACCGATCGTGGCGACACGACAGACACCCGGCTGTCATTATACTCATGCCATTCTCCCGAGTACGGGTGCTTGCAGTATGCAGTGTAGTGACCGGAGTACGTAGTACCCGAATGATTCGCGACACCGTACAGATTGTACGTACATCCCGGAACTCTCGGGGCGGCAAAGGCACTGAGATCCAAACCCGTCAAGGGAAAGTCCACCATCACGTTCAGCTTGCCGCGGAAGCGCTCCATCGGAGAAAAACGTTTCAAGTCTAAAGAGTAATGTTAAGGAAGATAAGAATAACATCTTATTGATATTCAGTTTAATCTTAAACTAAATTTTGCAAAATTATTGAGATCAGAGATCATGCAGTGTATTCTGTAATACATAATCATTAATTTTGCAAAACAAAAACTCATTTTTCACATTTTCTTTCGTTTGTGTAATTTAAAATATGTAATTTTGAAAAGGATACGAATAACCAATATCTTTGGGAATTTCTGTATACTGAAGCTCTTAGTACATTTTCTTCTCATCTGACATTTGGAACATGTCGGTTTTTCATCGCCATCCAATACCTCTTCTCGAGTGAAATGTTCCAAACACTGACTCAACTTCACCGTGCCACTTCTGGCCGGTATCGGTAAACTTAGATCCCAGAATGGATCGAGTGTGACTGATACGTGGTCGCAAGAGGTGCAATGTAGAGACGAACGTAATTGCCCAACGAAAACGTCGACTATCATACTGTCCTCACTACGAAGATATCTTTTCCAACTTTCCACAGCTTTCTGCGTATCCCTGCATAGGAGAAATAGTAATATCAAATTTACAATGTAAATCAAACGCGCGAAAAAATGTGCATTTTATAAACGGCCGACTTACGTGTAACTATCGGGTATATCTCCATGTATAGGTGGTAGCTTTGTGGTAACTCTATTGACATCTTCGTGTAAACCCTCCAGCAAGTATCTGAGAAATTCTTGAGCGTCCTGCTGACTGTAGCCCATGAAACGCGGTGCGAATCTTTGTATCTGCGATTTAAGCGCGGTGGTGTTAACTACATGATCACCGCCCACCTCCCACAATTCGTGGATCACTTGGCTGAACGCTTTGATCAGAGCGCCCTTCATGCTGGACGTGCTGGTGTTTATATCGGCTAGGTATTGTTCGTTCAATAAATATTCTAGCAAAGGTCTCGTATTGCTCAAGCACTGGATTACACTGTTCATGAAACACTAAAACACATCACGCGTGCGTTATAACGTCAGTAAGGAATATTTCTTATCTTTTCACGCATTTTCTTGCTCTTGAATCATATACTCACTGTGTTTCCAATATTTCGCAAGCCGTTTAAACCACATCGTTCGTCGTGATAAACCTGACGGTTACGGCCCGATCTGTTAGTCGGACTTCCTTCCTGAAAATCAATGAATCATCGTTTTATACGTGAACGAATCGTTACTATCGTTAATTACAATATAAACGGGAACGCACGCAGTCTGTACATTTTTGCGATTATTGTCGTCCTGAATCGTCTTTTTCGGTAAAATCGTCTGACATTTATCTCGATCGAAGAAAGTGTCAGAAATTGTGCTCGATATAGAGAAAGCTCAAGCGTCTCGCGGGATAGCAAAACAACAAACTTACATACAACACACAGTGTGAAAACGCATTAATTTTAGTAACATTTGGTTGAAAGAGGATAAACTTAATTTGATAAACGCTTTGATTTAAGCGATAAAATACTGATCGTAATCGATAATTAACACACTCAGCAAAACACTTTTACTCTCTCAATCCTTCAAATACTCACCTGTGAGTTTACAACTGGAGACTGAACGATACGCGAAACGACAGGCTGTAGTATTACTGAATTATTAACGCGCGCTGAATTAATCTTCGACGAGACACGTTTGAATGATGTCAAAGGTGTCGCGATACCGAGAAAAAAGGCATAAGCGATCACAAGGGTTATCACTGTCCATAGACACCACAGAGCCCATTCTATCAATTGGACGTGAGCCAGTTTACACGGTTATACGTGTGTGACTTCGAAGGGAACGTCTCGAAGAGATTCACAGTTAGTGCGGAAACCGCATTGTCATCACACCTTCACATCACATTTAGTAACGCCATAAATATATAACTTAATGATCACGAACATTTACGAGTTGATAATCGCAACTATTTTCTATCTCGCATTTGAATTTTTTTTTATATCGGCGTTATATCATTATGAAGATTCAAAAGATCAAAAATACACTAGAGATCTTTTACGAACACAAATCTGCATATCAACATCTGCATATCAAATAATGTGTGCAATGATAAACAACTCGCGAAACAACTTTATTTAAAAGAAACGGTTTACGACAGCTGTTCGAGTTTCTCATCTTACATTTTTTTTTTCCAATTAATAAATACAATCTTGGACAATGTCGGTGATAATCTTCGTGCAGACTCAGAGTCTGCGTAATTACAGGTCGTCACGAAACACTGTGGCGCGGACTATCGACGGTATGTGCTTCTAATCCGCCAGAGAATTCGAGAAAGAGAGCTCTGGGCTATTAATAAAACACAGCGATGCCCGCGATCCAACTATGAAGAGACTCTAGTTAGAAACGGCGAGAGGGCAAAGATTTCGTAATCGGGACCGACAGGAAGGAAATGAATCGCACGCGGCGTAGTACAGTTCTTATTTTGTGTCGAAACACATCGCTAAGAGTTTATGCGTCAACAAACATACCGGAGGTGAAATTATATAAACATTACTAGGAATTTTTTCAGTCTATGGATTTTTTAATTATACGTAACGCACTTATCATAGATTCGCAAAAGAATTCTACAAGGAGCACTACAAGATTTGCCTATCGACAATGATCCCCTTTCCCTTATCCTTCTTGATTGAATAGAGACGGATTTTTATCTATACAAAAACACACACGTTCTATACTCACGTCTTTGACTATTGTTGTTAAAGCCCGTCGTTGCGTTATTATCGATTTAACATTTCAAAAATCAGGTCACGGCACAGCATTTTGATTAAGCAATAGCAAATTATTAATAAAACCTATCACAAACAATAGATACATGTACACAAAAGCAATTACTGTTAAAGACTTATTAAACATCGAAAAAATTTTTATGCTGTACCGTGACGAAAGGAGAAATTATTCCCTTTACACTCACGTATTGCTCGTTGACATCGTAAAAACTTTGATGCGCCGTAGATGTCGGCGAGGATGTTAGATTGCCGGTCGTGCTGCTGCACGCGGCACCCGAGAAAAGACCCGATTGGTCACCTCGCCTTGACGTCGACGGGACGGATGGGTCGTCGCCGTGTGTAATAGACGGTCTGCCAGCTACGGTGTCAGTCGGTGGTGATCCCAAACTACTGTCATCCGAACTACTGGACAGACACGACTTTCTCTCCTCCTCGTCATCCTCGGGAATGTCGCGGTCGTTTAGACGGGATGGTAAGAACACGAACGCGCCAAATGTCGGCTCGTCGCCGGCGGCGCCGCGTGTTACCTCGTTGCTCGTCGAGATCCTGGCTTCCTTCTCTTCCTCCTCCTGCTCTGTTGTTGTCTTGTCCTGAGCGTTGTTATTGATCAGCAGTTCAGTGTTACGAGGATTAGTCGTGAGGTTAGTTAACAAGTCAATGCTACTAACACCGATCAAACTGCCACCACCACTACCGGCGGTGGCGGCGGCGGGAGAAAGAAGGTTACGCATAGCGGGTAAGACAACCTCGTCCGGTCGGTGGTGGCTGCGCTGTTGATAGAAGCGGCGATGGCAACTGTTGAGATTATCGTCGTTGTTTTTGTCGTCGTCGTTCTCGTCCACGTTTTCGTCCTCGTCGTCGTCGTTGTTGTCACGCGTGTCGTTGTTGTTCACGCCGTATCCGCACGCGATGTCCTCGCCGATGTCGTCGTGCCCGATGTTGTCGCCGATGTTGTTGCCGTTGTTGTTATGCTGATCGTCGTCGTCGGTAATGTCCTTACTATCGTCGTTTTCGTCGTCGTTCTCGTCATCAAAATTTAGTTTATGAGCAACGAGATGAGGATCGTCGATAGCAGTCGTTACCTCGGCGAAAGACGCGGCGCTGTCCGCGCGTGCATGTCCGATGGTGGAAAGCACCGTGCTGCTTGTAAGCGGTCGCCTTTTGCCGGATCTTGACCACAGATTAGTCGTCGCAGGAGACGACGAGGAAGACGACGAGGATAGCGAAGACTCCGGCCGAAGATCCCTTCGCTCGACTTCGCGCTCGTCACCACCGTACAGCTCGCTCAAAGACGACGACGTCGAACGATGCTTCCAGTGGTGTGCGCTGCCGCTCGCTTGCTGTTGACGTTGAATACTCGGCACATAGCCGGCTGGAGAATATCTGCTGATGATGTCGGCGGCCGCGTCGATGTTGTTACGCTCTCGCGACGACGGAGACGAGCCGATCGACGCGCTCGACGTGGACGAGACGTATCTGCCGTTGCTGCTAGTACCGTCGGCGTTTGTTGTTGCTGACGCAACGCCGCTGCTGCTGCCGCCTGTTTCGCTGTACGTCGACGATGAGACTGACCTGCGAAGTAACGTTTAATGTAAAATTATTGCGGCCATTGCGCGTTTCAACAAACTGGGCCCGCCGCCAAGGGATGATGCTATCCCTATCGCAATCTCGTTATGCAATGCGCACAAAGTTATAGAGACGGTTGTATTCCTCGGTATCTCTGGGGTTCGCTCGCGCGCATACTCGTGATACGAACGTTTACGCCGCCACTAAAGCGATTGCAGCGGAACTGCTCCACTTCTCGAGGTTTGGAGGTTACTAAATTAGACCCCGCGACACCCTTCACGGAGGCGTGACAGGTCTCTCGGAAACACGCCTACATATTTAAATATAATTCTCTCCGGAGAACCCGCGACACAACCGAATTCAGGGTGAAATGTGCAACCGAACCGTGTCAATCTGAAGAGAGAACGCAAGTGTGTACGGCAGAGAGTGCATCTTTTTAAAAAAAAGCCAAGTTTCTCGTAAGGTCAAGGTCCATTCGACGATTGCATTTCGTAGCGCGAGCGTGCTTATTTAAAATCGATAAATATGGCTGCATGCTCGCGCTCGATAGCAATAATAGGCGCGAGTGTCTCGAAGGTGCTTCAAACGGATGTATTTCGTTTGCGCGCCGCGTAGTTTTTCATGCGGCGTCCACACGGAGGACACACAAAAGGACAGCAGGATTCGCTCTGATTAATGACACTGAAAAATGGATGAAGCTGCTCTGACCCGGAATAACAGGTAGCAGACTCAACACGATCCGGTTTATGCTTGACCTCGACCTTTACTACTGTCGGGCTAATGCCAGTTGCCTAGGTCAAACGCAAGAAGGGGAGCGTGCACATCAACTCGCCTTAGTAATTGAATTACAACGACGCGAACAGTAAGCGGCGTCTTATACTCGCTCCTACAAATAAGTGCAAGACAGGAAACACTATTGTGCTATCGTTAGAAGAATAGAACTGAGATTTTTAATTCAGAAAATCGAACTCAACACATCTCCTCTAAAATTAAGAAAAACAAATAGTCTGATGCTGGTTAGTATCATACGTCTGTTAAAGACAGTTCAATTCTCAATTACAGATAATTTCTCGGATGTCTCGAGTCTGTTTGGCAATCTCGTTAGTTTTTTTAAAGTCTACATCCTATTTCGAAGATCGCTCACCTTGCAGGTGAGCAGTTGGATCGACTGTACTCCGACGAATATTTCCTGCGGATGCTCGTGCCGGTAGAAGTCGACGAGTAGTAGCTGCGGAGTCGATCGAGTATGAAATACACGCTTATAGATACAATTCTGATTTGACTAATTTTAGAACGGCAATTAATATCAGCAACACGTTAACCTTTCAGCTATCGGAAATTTTTACACTTCACTTTTCCCGCGTGCCGCAATTAAGAATCTCCAGTTCAACCGCTGTAGATTCACCGGTCGAGGAAAACGACTCGCAATGCTTCCTGTACTTGTTTCTCGTGCATTCAGAGACTTTCAATTGCTAGATTTTGTGCGGATCGAGGTAGGAAGCAAAAAGCATTGTTTAGCATAATTGTGCGGAGCACGCTCCTCGACTGAGAATCCCATCGTTGAACCGAGTTTCCACTTTCTCCACGTCGTTAACTCACGCGACAGAAGTAGTCAAACGTTCGTTGCGCTCGCAACCGATAATTGCCGCTAATCTCTCCCTGTCACAGTTCTCCGTCGAGTATTCTCGGCGGACACTGACCTGCCCGAGCCGCAGTAGGATCGCCTGTACTCGGAGGTGATGTAGTTGGAACGCAGTCCCGAGGACGACGTGTAGAAGTTGGTTGGCCGGTCGAGCAGCGACGAAGAGACGGTCGAGCGGTATGTGTTCAACTTGGACGTGGTACCGCCGATCCCGGATGTGGTGGTGCTGCTACCGGCGCCGCTCGAGTATCTACGGCTGGGCGAGTGCGGTGCCATCGGGCTGGTGCTGTACGATAAAGCTACAGCACCCGCTTGGCCGCCGCGATGATACGACATTGCGTTCTGCGGTCTCTGCCGGTCGCCACCGGTCTCGTCGAGCTCTTCTACCTGGGGCCTGAAAGTCATTTTACTGCACTATTCTCAGGCGAGATTCTAAAAAAAAAAAAAAAAATAAATGCACGAAGCGACATTTTATTAAACGATGTTACAGACTGGTCTTGTGATTTTTTCGGAGGACTTTTGGAACAGATTTCGTTTTCCGCGCGATCTCGAGATACAGAGGTTTCCTTGTGAGAACGTGAGAATCCGATAACGATCGCCCGAGCGATTACTATCGATAATTGCTTCCCGCGTGATATAACACGACCTTCGCGACGCATTTGATAATCATAAAAGTCTGCGAACGAGTAGCGAACATATTGTGTTACCTCGCGGTAAATTGCAGCGCAATACCACGGGCTTAATTCGAGCTTTAGCTTTGACCTCGCCCCGCGTCGAGTGTATCGCCTTACCTTGCTCTCTTTTTCCGCGAAAACAGCCGAGAGAATTATTAACAAGAAAGACGCTACACGTTGGTCCATCCGAGGCTGATCGCGTTATAACAACATATGTATGGCAAACTCGCACGAATCGAGGGACGTAAATTTGTTCTCGGCTTTGTAAAACCACGAGAACGTTATCAGCGCTTTGCGAAGTTCAGTAACACCGACTGGGTGCATTTCCTCCCCCTCCCTCCCTCTTTCTTTCTTTCTTTCTTTCTTTCTCTCTCTCTCTCTCTTTCTCTACAAAAATTAATCTTAACAGATAATTTCGGCGGAAAACGCAATTCTGAGTTGAGTGTCAATGGCGCGCGCAATTTTGACGCCCGACGATGATTTTTCTCGCGATTTGGCAACTGTCCCACTTTTCACCGGGATCCGACGCGCAGTAGAGAAACCAAGCCGGGAATCCAATATAAACCCGTGTCGTTTCGGATTTCGTTGAAAAGCCGTGGCGCGGTTACACTTTCTATAATACTTCGTATTTCACTCTTCTCGCTGAAGCGGCACGACAATATATATTTTGCAATGCTCGGTAAAAATAAAAATACTTGCGACCGTTGTTATTTGCAGTATGAATCGAGATAATCAACACGCTAATCTCGCGTAAAAATAATACAAATGTGAGCGAGAAGGGTATCTTGTTGGTTTTTCGACATCGTGTATATGTATGTACATATACGTACACGTGTATGGACATGTGTATGTACATGTACGAAAACGCACGCAATGAGCATACAAACTTCGATAAAAAAAAATCTCTACAATTTTTTACGATAAACATAAAAATAATATAATTGTCTTTGTTGATGCTTGTAGAGCGCTTTTAAAGAAACGTGAAAAGAAAGTTGGAATAGTCCCGCTAAAGCGAAAACTGTAACGGATCTAAACAATTCGATGGCCAAGAGAAGAGAAAGATTTGTTTACGTAAATCGGGAACAGACTGTCGAACGCACACGGTGTCGTGCTCGTGACTCTGCGATAAATTACTGGCCGCACTCTCTTACCTCGTCGGTACACGTGTTCGCAACAACGGCGGCGAAGCCGATAACGCCATTACATAACCGTATAAGGGACAATCGAATAAAAATGACGTAACCAATTTCACGAGATTAATTCATTACAACATGCGTTACATACTAGTTTCAATACCGTGTCGTCGCTTGTACACTCAATAATTTTTAACCAATAATGAAATTTAAAAATTGTTTAAATTATTAAACTGATTTTGTTTTTTTAAACTAATTTAATTATCTGCATTTTCACAATGACGTTGCGCGCGAGTTCACTTCGCTAATCTTTATGAGGTATCAAATATCCATCTGTGATAACAGGATTTTATGATCCTTTTATCTCAATCGCAATGACATTCAAGTTTCAAGAGAGAATAAGATATGCACATAAAAGTTGTCTTGCGAATGGATTAGGAAGATCGAAAGATTAATGTCCAATATATCCTTTCAATAATTCTTTGTTATATATATATATATATATATATACAAACAACAAAAATTTCTCAATGCACATTTTATAACGCACACTCTTCGCGTCCAATAATTGACGTCCGTATTGTAACGTTGAAATTTAGCAAGAAACGAACGAATTCGGATTCCGTGACTGGAGCAACTTACAATTCAATTAACTTACGTAATATCTAACACGTGAATTACAACACAACTCGCGCGTTATTAATTAATTCGACAGCAATTTATCTCCGGATGACTGCGCGTTCGTCTTACACGGGCGTTTGCGCCGCAAGGTTAAAAAAGAAAAAAGTAGTTCAAGTACTCACGCAGTATGCACGTATTTAGACGCACGAAGATCGTTCCAAAGCGCGCACAGGTGTAAGAATGTGAATCGCGAAACACTCTACTGTGCGTTAACGAAGAATTGATTGAAAGTTCGTCACGTTTTCCCTGCGTACAAAGAGGAAAACTACTAGAGGAGAAAATATAATCACACGCGAGCAGCTTACGCATTAAAGATCGATTCGTACAGATAGAGAGAGAAGATTGATGCTTATATCGGCGACCTTAAGGCTTTGTCGAGAGCACGAGTAGGCTATGCGGGCTAATCGATATCCCATCTTCCGTCGAAGGGCACAAAACGAAATGGAAAATATATAACAGCGAGACAGAGCGTGTTGCTTCTATATATTTCTGCTGCTACTTATTAAATTAGATCCACGTATGATTCTAAAGTATCTTTCCAAAGTTTGTACAAATGCAATACTTTACGTGAGCGTTTTAAAAACTCTATCCTGAAGCGCTCAGACTATAAATAAGATAATATACAAGTCAACACGTAACATTCACGATACGTAAAAATAACTTTGCGATATAACAATCTTGTTAATAGCTTTTAAATTTTCCTTGTAATCGAAAAAAAAAGTAATAAAATTGCTGAAACTTAATTAAAAACATTAATAATCATCGTCCGTTTATATTTGTCCAGTAACGACAATGCGTACACATGATTGGCACGCAGTTACCTGTATTATTTATTATGCGTGATTTGCATATTGCTGTGTAACAACAACCGACGAATTGTTACGGCGAATCGCGATAGGAAAAACTTGAACATTTTACAAGTATCGATAATCGACATCATCCCGACCGTGAATTTCATGCCGCTTGAAGCGAGGAGTGTAATGTTACTGATTGCCATTACTCGAATATCTCACGTTGTTTGTAACGTTTTTATATTTCTTTTTCGCAATCATTTGAGTTTTCCAACTTTTTTCCGCATGTAAATAAATTCGAAAGAACGATAAGCGAAAGAGGCATTTGCATGTTCTCTCACATAATTCGAGAGAAATCTCGCAAGAGCGTTGATTGATTTAATGAATCGCAGTTCCGCGCGTGTAGGCGGGTCTTTCGACAATGCGTCCGCTTTTTCGTCACGAAACAATTTCTCTCTTTATTTCGGACATCAATCGCTCGAGGAAAAGAGGGAGAGTAAGTATCGATATTCACGAAATATTTTTATCGAACCGACGGCCGAGGATAACCTAACTCTTCTCGTTCGATTGTGAGACACGTTCGCGCGAGACAATATCGCGCGCAATGCGTTTGTTCTACATTTTCTCGCAGCGTGCAAATCACGAGTTACAAATAAATATTCTGGCGATCGTTATGAAAACACGTTATTCCAAAGCGCTTATGCGACAAAGTCGATTAGCGAAAGGCAAAGAGAGAGAAACACACACAGAGGTGATACATACTCAGTTGCAAATACTCACAAACAACGAAGTACAAGGAAGAATGCAGCTTACAGGCAAAAATACGGGAAAAAAAACTCGCGCCGGTCTGTCCGTCGGTTATCAAAAGTCACCCGTGACCGTGACACCTAGCAACCGCGACTCGCGTTATTTTGCATATCTTGTACAATTGCACCTTCAAACCGCGTGGGAGAGAACTTCGGAAACGCACATTCAGCGGCGAGACTAGCTCTTTTGCGATCATGCCGACGATGATGTCACCGGGAACGTATGTTCCGAATTCCAACGGGCAACGGGATTTAACGGTGTCGCGAGAAGTTAGCCGCGTCACCGCGGCGTACATACATACAATCTATGTACGCCGCGAGCGCTCGTATGTATACATAACGTACGAAAACGCGATCGATTCACGGCGAGCTTCAGCGCATTCTCATCCGCGTAATACGTGTGCTACAATGTCGGTCCGGTCGTCATACTTGATCTCGGTATATTTACCTGTCACCGTTCCTTTTGCGCTTCGTCCGTCACTCGTTGCACTGCTAAATTATCGAACACTGCTTCGCCAGCGATGTACACGCGGACAATATGGCGATACGGAATTGCCGATTTCCGCGTTGACAGTCATCGCATCCCTCCGCGATGCGACAGCGGCGGCGGTTGCGGCGACGTCAACGGTGGTGGTGGCGACGACAACAACAGAATCGTATTCTGCGCTAGCGCAGAACCACTCCGAACACGCAATGTCATGCGCAGATATGAAACTTGCAAGCCGGAAATGACGTTTGATCCAACCTTTAACTATGGGTGCGGTCAAAGCCTAAGGGTGCGATCCCATGTTATTTTTCGCGTAACGCGTAACGCGTAACCAATCAGGACATTCAATTTCGCGTACTATAAAACACGTAATCTCTCTGATTGGTTACGCGTTACGCGTTACGCGAAAAATGACAGTGCAAAGGATCGCATCCTTACTGCAAATGTTTTGCAGTATCGTTCTATCTTTATTTCTCGTTAATTGAAGAATAAAGACAGAATAATGCTTCGAAACATTTGCAGTGAACTTTGATTGCACCCTATATAATCGTAAACTGCTAATCGAATTTTTGAATTATGGTCCAAATATATATACTATGTTATGCATATGCACTCCATATGCTTCATGTTACATGTGCCGTAATTTCCAGTATCGACAGTGAATATCAGAACGCAGTCCTAAGATGAAGACAAAATGTTGCAAATTACTCCATTTCCTCCAAATCCTCTCACACACAACATTTTTATTCAGAAATTTTTTTTGCTATAATCTTTTTCTCTTTTTTCACTATCTATACTGCGTTCAATTTGAGAAGAGAATTTTACTTCGCATAGGAGAAAAAAAACGGCAAAAGTGAAAATAGCTTTGCGTGCATGATTGGCGGAACACTTGCAGACAGCCACTGGCTGTGGAGTGCGCGATACGAACGAGTTTTCATTCTTCCGGTTTCTCTTCTAAAATTGAACGCAGTATAATAAGATCTTCTTGCTCTCATAATCAAAAATGATGGAAAATCGACCCTGAGAGCGCATATTAAGACCTATCTACATAACACGAAAACGTTTGTAACAGATCTTGTGAAATTGAAGTTAATGATTGGTTATTTTCACAAATTTTATTACTTCCGAGATTTGAGACTTGCGATTCGCGTCTACATCTTACGTAGATACGCTAAAGAAAATTTATTTTAAATAAAAATTATTATTTTAAATGTATTTCATTTTTATTCGAAAGATGCTGACCTTCACATTTCCTCTCGCGCTGGAGTGTTCCACATTTTGCGAACAAATCTAATAATAATAAATAAAAATGCAACCTATCTTTCCGATTAATTCGGTTCTGTTCCGTGCTACCTGCGCGCGCTTTGCCGCGCACTACAACGTTCAAATTCGAACAATTATGAGTAAGTTCCACTTGGCGCGACGATCGCGAGCTTAGGTTAGGCTTACAATGTTCCTATGCATTGGTCAATTTCCGAGACATAACCAATGCGATTGGACAATGTAATGGATGC
>QVNW01002708.1:0-10035 GCA_014825475.1 Pseudomyrmex flavicornis
AGATAGATAGATAGATAGATAGATAGATAGATAGATAGATAGATAGATAGATAGATAAATAGATAGATAGATAGATAGATAGATAGATATATAGATATATAGATAGATAAGTAGATAAGTGTGGAATGTAAGATTTGGGGTTGCTGCCGCGCTAGAACGTAAAAGGCACAGACTTCTCTGAAAGGAAGAGAAAGAAGAACGAAAGCCTCCCATCACCTCTTGAAAGGAGAGCTCGCGGTGAAATATGAGCAGCCAGTTTTCGGTAGTTTTCTTTTTTTTTCTTGGTTGATTGGCTAAACGCGGGGGATCTACCGTGTGTTTCGCGTGTGAAGCCGCCGTTTCGGAATCTGCAAGACGATTGCACAAGGCGACTTGTAATTCATTCGCTTCTCCGTGGGGTTTCAATGAAAAATCATGCTTGAGAGATGCATAATCAAGTCCATGAAACGATTCGAGTGTATTTTACATGATCTCGCCGATAAAAGAAATTTTGTGACTTAAAAAAGTACTCCTGTAAGTTTTAACTGATAGAATCACTATCTATCATATTATTTAAATGAAAATTGTTTCCTGTTGGGTGTCAAAAAGTTCAACTTGTAAATAATACACTAACTTTTTGTAGATCTCACTTTGGTATAGCTTCTTAAAAATATTACGATGTATACATAGAAAAAGAAGAAGTAGTTAAAAGTTTTTTTGTAATATTTGTTCTTTTGATTTATATAGCTCAAATATTTTTCAAACTATAACAAAACTCTTTGTAAAAACACCTCAAGTGTGAGAAATAACTCAAACTTCTCAATAGTAAAACTTTACGATCGACTCTTTTTATTATTTTGTTGTAGTATTCAGCGTGAGAAATGCATGTCGGACGAGCGTATCCATGAAACGTAAGAAGAGTGTGTGGAATACCTCAGCGTGTGTGAAGATAAGACGAGAAGCGACAACTCGGCGAAGCAAGGGTGATTTGCCTTACTCTCGCCGGTATTGTACGTCTTTGTTGTTTACAAACGGTTTTTATAGAGATCGTGTAGAAAGAAACACCATTAAAACATGAGAAATTTCCGTACTAACATTGTATAACGCATTGTAACATTTTACCGCGTAGTTCACTTGAATAAAAATGTCGAAATAGTATTATATGCATGTTTATTAATTATAATGCATTCTAAGTAATAATTTGTAGCTTAAAAAATTAAAATTTAACCACATAAGTGTTAATAAAAATACTAAATGTTTGCGAAAAAACGGATAACACATTACTTACAACGACAACATGTCACAAGAGACTTTAGTTAGTATATATAAATTTTAAACATTGTAAATACAATAACCTATTAATAACAACAAATTAAAAACAAATGTTTTGATATGTTTTTTCAGTGTTAAACGCTGGTCAATTTTTATTCCAGCAATACAATAATTGATAACAATCTTCTTAGTCAATTTATTTCTTAATAAATGATTAATATTACATAATATTCCAAAAGTAATATACCTATCGCATTCATCGTTTTTCTAGTTTCAACATATAAGAACCAACGCTTGCAGTTTCGTATCTTTTAAGAAATCAAGATTCTTTCAGAATAAAACATTGCTTTATGAGTGTATACATTTATAGTTAATGTATAAAGTTTTGCAATCTTTTATTAATCAAAAGAAATATATGCAGCAATATATATAGTTATATATATAAAGTTTTTTTATTTATATGTATAAATAATTTTAGAAATTTTGTACAAAAAATATATTTGCAATAATATTTCTTTTCTTCATAAACGATGTTGAAATAATTTTTAAGTAGAAAAAGTAAGTTTTTTTTTGACAAATTATTTTCTTTAAAATGAATTAGAACACCTAGGCGCTTTAGGAAACGATATACGATACTGAACGTGCGTACTCTCCTTGTATACTCACGCTCGACTTTTCATTCTAGAAATAGAAGTGAATGAGTGCGTTGAGCAAGTGTTTGTTGTGTGAAAGACTTGAGTACATAGCAGTGTCAATCCCGCAGATAATCTGGAAGTAGTGACGCCCTGTTTACTCTGTTCGGTAGTTTGATGTGGCAAATAAAAAAAAAAGCCCGAAATATCAGATTCGTATATTTTTTTCAGCGTCTTTTTAATGGATAGAACCGCCGCGATACTCGTAAATTATTCGAAATTCTTAATTAAACCGTCACCGCGTTTCTCCGCGTAAGTATTCTCTGCGCAAAGAACGACGTTCTTTGTTCATTTTTTTATCGAAAAAAAGAAAGAGAAAGAAGGAAAGACCGTTTTTATTTAAATTTAAAAAACATTTGTACTGTGTGATTTTGAAACAAAGTAATATTTTTTCGGTTTTTATATGTAATTCTACTTGCTTAATTAACAAGTTGGTAATTGGCACTTTGTCAGAACAAATATATTCTAGTTGATTTCTAGAGATGAAATAATCCGAAGAACTGGCATTTAAAACAATGACTAAATTGATCTTTGTTGCGCATTTTTTAAAGTTAATAATATAAGTAATTCAATAGGGAATTTTGTTTCACAACAGATAAAATGTGACTTTTACCAAACAAAGTATGGCTCCGAGTGCAATATTGTCACGATTTCAGAAAGAAAATTGAACTCTTAGTACTTACATTTACCATATTGTAATAAATAAATGACTTACATGTAGCCGTTTATGCAATGCAATTTCTCGCGCGTTGACGCTTGACTTTGCAAACAAATCGTAAATGCGGTTTCAATTACATTGCAATTGAAGGTGACGCGTAATTTACGCTTATCGCTACGTGTTACGTAGTGCATAAATATCATAACATGTGTAACTTTACGGAAGCCGCGAGTAAAGATCGCATGACTTAAAAAATACAATGATTTCGACGGCGAGGAACTTGATAAGTTCCAAATATATCGAAATACTTGATAAAAAAAAATACTTTTGTGAAGTAATGCGGTACAATAATATAATTGATTAAAGTTGGCATTAGTATAGTCTTCTCTCTTTTCGAGATAAGTAAAAAAAGAAAATCTAAAAACATTTTGTAGTAATAAACATTGCAAATACGTTTTATCTTCTTTATACTTTTTTATTACTTCAATATTTTACAAACAATATTTTAAAAGCATAGCGAACTCGATTTGTTTATAAGATACAATGCGCTGATATAAGCAAAATATTGCTCGTCTCCGCATTGTTTCATATTGTTTTAATTTTAGACAGTTTGCTGAGACAAGACATTAATACCGGATATTTTTTATTGTATTTAGTAGAGCATGATAAAATAATTTTACTAACTTAACGTTTTGATATTTGAAAGTTCTTATCTAATTTTCTTCATTATCTAATTTTCTAGCAGAAACCATATTTTTTTTCCATGAGAACATAGCGCAATATCTTAAAGTCAAGTCAATATATCATTGCATGTATTAGTTGGACATTGCTATAAAAGTTTAATCAACTCTTTCTTCTTGCTCTTCATTCTATCTCCATTTGCTACATATTTAGCACAAAGACTTTACATGTTGTCGGTTTTCTAAAGCTTTTCTACAAAGCGTTTCTATTCTCTTATCTGTTGCACCAACTTTCTTAAGCTATTCTCGACTTTTTTGTAATCTGGAATACAACAATGTGGTAAAATAGTAAATTTCTTTATGCTTTTATGTAGTAACACAAAAAACAATTGCGAACAACAAAAGAAGATTTGTCTCAAACAGAAAAAAAAGTTACTTTTGTTCAGACGTATATGACAGAATCTGCCTACAGATTTTCGTTACACATAATATCTTGCAATACAAGCAATGGTGTTTATAACGACATAATGTGTGTTTTTTTTATGTATTATAATATCCGCAGAGTAATTAAAAATTATTTGCGCGCTCAGACAAACACACACACACACACACAAAAGTGTATTATATTATTAGCAACTATTACTGACGTGTTGTTGTATTTGATGATAAGAAATACGAATACAAAGTAATTAAAAACATGCAAAGTACTTTCGTTCAACTTAACAAAATGTGTGTGTGTGTTTAAAAAAAATAATATTCTCAAATACTGTACACTTTCTGTTGTCTTCGAGCTGTTTCCTTCCTTCTTGATATCCAACTGTAAAAACATCTGCTTCTTCTATGAAGGTGGTCTCAGACGTCAGATAATGCCGTATAGAGACAGAGAGAGAAAGACAATTTTTCTACAAAAATTGTTAGAAATTTGCATCTAAGATTGCACATTTTGTTTTTTGTTTTTTTTTCTTTTGTGCGATACAAAACGCTTTGGAAATAAACTTTAATTGCAATATAAAATTTTGTTGTGCTTTGTTTTTGTTCGGTTCTTTTCTTCCTTTCTTTCGTTCTCTTTTTCCTGTTAGAATTTCTTATCACAAGAGGATGTTGATAGAAGAATATTTAATCAAAACCCACGAGAGTACATCCATTTGAGAGGCGGTTTTCTCTGCAAACTACTAACTGATATGAATCATTTAATATTATATTTGTTAACATGATATACAGAGGAAAAGTGATAAGATAATTATTGTTTGGCTGAATACTTTTTAATATGAGAAAAATATGAGAAAAATAATATTTATTAAATACACTACTCTTTCTCTCTCTCTCTTATTACTCATAAAAAACATTACTTGATAATATTTCTTTATACGAACCATCTTTGACTTCTTATTTCTTCTTCTTATTTTTAATATTATTGTTGTCACGTAGTACGAATGTTACAAGAACTTCAAGTATAATACGTCACTCATAAAAGCAATTTATAAGTTTAGCTAAACCTTCTGCTTTGTGTAGAAAACACTAAAAGTCACATACAAAAACTTAAGCAGTAAGCAAATCAATTAATCGCAAGCCAACATTTTTTCTAATGTAGTTTACATTAGTTACTGCAAAAGAATTTTGAGGTAAAAACTATATCCAATTATACTGCGATAAAAAAATAGCACATGTTGAAGAGCATTCCGAATGTCTTACAAAACTGGCCTAATAACGATCAATAATCATTGCTAGATCTGATAGAACAATAAAAATAAAGATCAACGACTTTGGATAGTTTAGAATATCTCTTTCATATTAACAAGATGTTTCTGGAAAGCTGACGACGAGACGAGCATAGCAGGATTATTATATGAGCACGCAGGTGTCGATGCAGATGTCGCATAACGTAGCAGACGGTTCGCCACGATCGTGTTGCGGTATTTGCTTGGTATGCGCGCGCGCGCATAAAAATACCGCGTATATATGTGTATCGTCTCGAAATTTTAATAAAACGTGTACAAGAAGCGAAAAGAAGGAAAAAAAAGAAATAAGGCGCCTGTGTATATTATTTGTTTTACTCCGCGAATCCGAGTGTCTCAAGTGTGACTATAGAAACCGAATGCATATAATATACGATATTTGGCGTGTCATTTTTGCCTCTTTCAGATCACTATATGAATCTATTAGTGCTTGCGTAGATGGATAAACAAATACATCGATTCGTGTTGGAATTTTAGATAGAATCGAAATTATGAGAGAGAACAATCAACTCGAGCGAGATACATTATAAAGAATTGAATAAATTTTTTAAAAAATTTGTTATTTTTGTTTTGTTGTCTGGTATCTTTGAATATTGCGACATATACACAAATTCTTCCTTATTTCTACGTCTTATTTACTTTCTTCTATTATCTAATTTTTTTATTAGTAGATCAATATCGTATATAAAGATTATATTTGATTTTAAATGATAAGAAAACGCTAAAAAAAAAAGAAGATACGTTTATTCATATTTATTTATATAGTTTCCTTACTTTTATAAATATAGCTTTTAAAATATTTGTATATCTATTTACTTCTGTCTTTATAATGACATATTAATTTTATATTGACCTTTGCGCAAAGTCAACAAGTTAATTATGTTAATACTAGGAACATAATTCGAGAAAAGCTTATTCTATTCGTTTTATTCTGTTGTTCTTACTGTCCCGTCGAAGATAAGATAATATTTCTTATTTTATTATCGTTTTAGATAGAAGTCGAGATGTTGTGATGGCTGGTAGGTCACGACGTTCGAGCACAGAGCTCGAACCAGATCTATCGACGCCATCGGCTCCAAAGAAGTTCAAACGATTCGAAACATCGCCCGAAAAATTTTTGGTGGAATGTGTAACCAAAATAGAAAGTGCTGATAAACTGCACACGAGTAAAACATCTTTACAAGAGAAAGTTCAAGAAAGAGGAGAATCGTCTTTACGTATTATTGCGGAAGAAACATCGGAACCGACAGTTTTGACTAATGAAACGCTTTTAGAATCGACCAAGCAGACAGTTGAAATACATGCGGAATTAAAACTATCCGAAACAGAAGAACAAGATATTAAACCAAGGATCTCGCCAGAAGCGATTCCAAGCACTTCGAGACAAAGTGAAGAGGAAGAAGCAATACCGAGTACTTCGAGACAAGGAGAACAGGAGGAACAGATCGGTATACTACAATCCTTTGTAACGTACAGCAATCTGAGTGAACTTACTCGTTCTGCCGGAAAAAGTTCAATGAGCGAAACGACAGTACAAAGTTTTATGGTGCGCGAGCATTCGTTATACGAGGAGTTATCTCTTATCGGAAATGGCGCGTACGGTACAGTGTACAAAGCAAAAGACAAGACTAGCGGTCAAATTGTAGCACTTAAAAAAGTTAGAATACCTGTGACGCAAAACGGTTTGCCTGCATCTACGGTACGAGAAATCGGTGCTCTGAAATCACTCGAACAATACGAACATCCACATGTTGTAAGTAGTAGTAGAAATATTTACATATACATGTGTATAATGTTTAGATATACATCATTTAGATATAAAATCGATAATTTATAAACCGGTATGCAATGATGTTGATTTCTTTATTCAGGTGAGATTACTAGATATCTGTCAAGGAGATTATCATAACTTAGTTCAGCCATCAGGTGAAGGTGAACAATCCGAAAGAGTGAATCGTAGTCTCACTTTATGGTTGGTATTCGAACATGTGGAAAGAGATCTCGCTTCGTTCATAGCAAGCTACCGGAATAGCACTACACGATCGAAGATACCTCCGGAGCTAGTGAGACAAATGACAAAGGAGATAGTTTGTGGAGTTGAGTTTTTGCACACTCATAGAATAATACACAGGGATCTAAAGCCACAGAATCTTTTAGTAACACGGGATAACAGAATCAAGATCGCGGATTTTGGTTTGGCCAGAATTTACGATTTTGAGATGAGATTAACTTCTGTGGTATGCTCATAAATGTTCATGTATGAGATGTATCACGAATTATGTGTGTGCATATTTTTTATAAATTTATAATTCATTCTGTATATGATACGCATCTAGGTTGTAACCCAATGGTATCGACCACCCGAAGTACTCTTAAGATGTGACTATGCTACTCCCGTAGATATTTGGCCTATCGGGTGCATAGTGGCGGAACTTTGCAAGTTAGAGCCATTATTCCCAGGCACCAGTGAAGGCGATCAACTTGACAGGATCTTCCAGTAAGTTCTTTTTCTTTCTTTTTGTATCTTAAACTTGTATTTTCTTATAACTATTTCTTCCGTTTCAGAGTTCTAGGTACTCCGCCAAAAGAAGCGTGGCCGGAAAAAGTATCGCTCAGCTGGACAGCTTTTTCATACAGAAAACCGAAATCTCTTGGTGCAATACTACCAGATCTCAATGAAGATGGATTAGACTTAGTAAAGAAGATGCTCACATTTAATCCTCGTAGTCGTATAACCGCAGCTCAAGCAGCAAGACACCGATACTTGACTGATGACGAAATATAATAACTTTTCCGTAAGTTATTTAATCTACATATATATTTACGGCGCTAGATTAACTGACAAACTCAGACTGATGTAATTGTGGAATAGAAATATGACATTTAGGCATATTTTGGGTAAGATAAATAGAGTACTACTCATATTAGTACATATGTCGCAATTATTGAGTAGCCCATTCGAATACTTGGAATTAATTTTATATATATATATATTACAAATTCGAGTTACTAAACAGACAAGTGACAATTAAATTTGTTACACCAGATAAATAGTTGATAACGCATATATTTAAGTCTTCTTATTCTAGTTAATTCGGTAATTTCGTTTTTTCGTTTTACAATAAACATATATAATAATTTAACAGTTTTGCAAAAAATCTATAATATTTAAGTTACTTTATCATATGAACGCTTTAGTGTACAATTACAGTAAGAAACACTTATTTTTGATATGTTATTTATTTATATAATATTACTACTACATTACAATGTGCGTTTTAATGTTTATATTTATATACCACAGACGTATTGACATCAAGAGTTAAAACCTTCTTATTAATATTTTTAATTTTCATTCTTATTTAACAAAATGCTTAACAACTTAAATGTTTAGTTGTATGCATTTATATAATGTTAATAAATATATAAACTTGAGTTACTTATATATACAAGTATTATATTTATGTATTGTAATATATTACATAATTATATAATCATATGAAAGCATATTTGACTCATATATATTAAAAAACTCGTAAATTATGATATGGTAAAGTGTTAGATACAGAAGTCATGTTTATTAATAGTCATAAACAAATAAATATCTTGACACTGCTGGCTTATTCTTTTTAGAGATGTTAAATTTCAAATTTCTTGTTTTTCTCCTGAATATCTTGTTATTTACTAGGATTAAGTCACTGAATGTTACATTTTTACACAAAACTGAACGTACTTTCTAACTGTGGCATAAAAAAAATATTCTATGTAAAAAAAAATTGATCTTGAAATTCTCGAAAAGCTTCCACTTATAAAACAAACATATAATATCTTTCGTCGAAATCGTGTAACTTTTGTACCTAGCACTTTTCCATACAGTATGTAATGTAAAAGGTTTTCAAGATATTTGTAAGTAAACATTTTCATATATGCACAATTATTATATTAATGCACAATATATGCATTAATATAAAAATAGAAACAAACAATATAAACATATATAATATATACACATGTATAAAACACTACATGTACAATACGTAATATAATTAGTTTACTATATATAATAGTGTCTGCTGCAGTATCAATTTAAAATAAGTGTATATATGTGCAAATCGATACGTTATAGTTTAATATAAATTAGGCAAATACAAAACACACACACACACACATTTACATATATATACGTACATATAATATTATCATATATAAATAGAGAATTAGTTTTCTAAGACTGAGATTTTTTATGATCCATTAGGAACAAAATGAAGATTTAGGAATCTTCAAGAAAAACCAGAAAGCGCACTGCCATATTTTGTATATAAATATGAGTCATTGCAATTATATTTTTACTGATATTTTTATGATAATGACGACATGTATAGAGCAATAAGTGACACTATTTATATAAATTCTTTTTTTTTTTTAGTAGTACACTGTTTTAGTAAAACACCGAAAATAGATATAAGTGCGTTGTTATATATGTTATGTAACAAGAAACTCTATTATAAAAGATAATAAAAATTTTATAGTTTTATAGAATCCTAGTATGAAAAACGTGTAACATCAAATTCGAATGTCTCGCAAACCCTCGCATATCTCGATAAACCTCGAATATATCGTTTGAATTATTTTCCGCGAGAATGGTTTTCGGTTATTCCTTAGGTTGATTTGGTGCATAGATGGGCCTAAAGGCCATCACACACAAAATTACCTTCAAGCATAAGACGTAGCCGTAAGAAAATTGACCAATCCGATTGTATCTTATATGCCCACCACTTTCGGACGTAAATTACTGATTGGTCAATTTTCTTACGGCTACGTCTTATTCTTTGACGTAATTTTGTGTGTGATGACCTTAAGGACCATATTATATTAGTTTATACAGAGAGAAGCCTGAGAAGGGCCATAAAGAGCTGTTTACAATGAAGGTAGTAAGGCTGTAAGAGTAGAGTAAGGTTCTTGGAGTTATTTGGGCGTATTCCGTTTGACCACGGTACGATTGACCACAGTACGTTTGA
>QVNW01002709.1:0-18275 GCA_014825475.1 Pseudomyrmex flavicornis
AAAGCAAATTAATGGACGTTTCGCAGAGAGAGGATTAAACGTCTTTACGATTTCTTCTTCGCGCGTTTCGCGCTTTTAATTATAATACAAGATTAACGATTATAACGGAGGTCGCGCGCGTGCATCAATAACATCAGGTCGAAAAGGAAAAACCGCATGCATGCAATATTCTTAATTAACGGAGACCAGAAAGTTCACATCGATTAGACAAGTTATCGTTAAACCGGCGGCCCGGCAAATCGCCGATCCGCCAACCAATCGCCGCTCGAAGCGGAGACGACACTTCAATATTTCGGCGCGAGAAAAACATTCGACAATGTTCGCCGGGAGATTCTTTCGTTCTCTCGCAATAAGAGAGATAGCAATTGCGTTTTGATGTCACTGCGAGTGTAATGCAGAAAGAGCTGTATGACACTTCGATTGCTTTTCACTCTATATGTTAATGAATCCAGTCGGTAGTAGTAAAGAGCGCCGACTGTGAGATCCGCCTTTTCATTAATTTCTGTCAATTTCACTTCATGATTATACATGAGGTTACACGTCGATCATATCTCGTCCCGTTATATCGCGCGTAACAAGCGCGCGTGGCTATGAATGTTTATAAAAAATAAACTCGCTGTTATCTCGCGGACGGACAAACGCGATTGACACAAACGCGAATGTTTAATATCGCCACAGGTGGGAAATGTTTCTCACCTCTCTCGGCGCGTGTTGAAAAAGAACAAGGTTTTAGCCTTTGATGTTCGCGGTCAAGTTGTTAAGGTAGGTTCGCGCTTTTGACCTTTGATCTCGCCTCGTTTTCCTCTTCCTTTCCCCCTCCTCACCCACCTCCTCTTTCTTCTCTTCCTGTGCAACCGCAACGTGTGTGCTCACGTTCGCGCGTTTCTAACTGCACAAATCGCGACCGCACGATCGATCGATTAATCGCGCGCAGACGTTCGCCAGACTGAAGATCGCATCGGAACGAGATCTCGCGGCTTATAAAGATTATGAAGATTGCGCTTCGCGCGTCGTATTCTTGTTGTATCGCCCGGATTTTTCGCCCGGCGATCTCGAGCCGAAAACTGGAGCACATTAAACAATAATTGTATGAAGTAATAACTCGAGCAGAAAAATATTCGGGAAAAACTGTCGGTCGGAGACTAGCCAATATATTAGTTTAAAATTTATTGTATAATATCTGTCAAGTGTGTACAATAGATATAAACGTCTATTTAAATGAAGTTACTGGCTACGTTATATTTTAACTTTCTATTTTAACTTCCACTCGGAAAATTATCGAAACCGCGATTATCTTGCAAACTGAACGATTAAAAAAAAAAAAAAATAAATCTCGCTTGCTGTCCTCGGAGACGCGATTGCGTCAGCGAAGGTCACCTTGAGCGTTTCGATGTTCGGCGGGTGGATTTCCTACGTGACGTCGCTAGAAAGAGGTCATCGTTAAGGGGTCGTTCCCCTCTGAGCGAATTCATTCTCGGCACAGAGACCTTCGTCCGTTTATATTTCGTTTCGAGAGGACGGAGCAACGAGCTCTAATAAATTTTGTGTTTTAACACTTTTAATTCGCTCTATTTTCTAGCTCTCAAAGACTCAAACGTCTTCTTTGCGCGTACTTGGGAGAGAAAAAAATTAATAAGTTGTTAATTTGTGTAACGGTGTATATTTTTCGCACACGCATTCAATCAGATTAAGTCGAATGTTTATCGCCGCTTACAAGAGACTAAATCTTCTGACACTTTTGATACAGGATGAGTCACTTAATTTAACGACACGTCGAACACACACAGCTTCTAAATCGCGCGCATCAAATATCTTCTTTCGCACGCGCAAAATTTGGATCGAGTGCGTGTTTCGCGACGGGTCTCAAAAACCACGTCGTACGTAGTACGTATGTATGTACTTAAACGATCTCGTTGCGAGACGGCGATATTACGCGTGTCAATCGTGCGTGACGGTGGGCCGAAGCGTTCTTGCGAACATCCGATAGAACCGGGCAGGGAGTGGTTACGGGAGAGAGAAAAAAGAAAGGAAGCGATGTATGGAGGTGAAAGAGATTGCCTCATCGGAAGGATGCATCGTCAAGAGTGCAACGACATCATTAAGTGCGATCTTGTATAATTTTATAATCGTCTCTCCGCGAAATTGAGACGAGAGATCGGAACGAAATGCCACTCGCTCGTGTTTTTGAAGTTTTAGTGATACAATTATGTCATTTATGCGTAAACACTCGATATGCTACAAATAGAACTCGAGAGAAGGAGATTGAAGTAGCAGAGAGTAGGACGCGATGACGCGGACGGAAATATTTGCAAAAAAACAGAACTTTATTGCTGCGTAATTTGTCACTCGAGAAATATATGTCCGGGCAAAGATTTCAGAAAAGGAAAGAGAGAAAGACACAGTCCGTATCTCTCTTGCAAAAATAACCGAAGCGATGTGCGTCGCTCGCGGCGGCGTATCTGCCTCGCGAAAGAGGCGAACCCCAGATACTACTCGTACTATTTTTTCCTCTTGATCGATTTCCAAGATGACGATCGACCGTTGCGTCGGCTTTTCTTTGTCGCCTAGAAGCAAGGCCGTTTCAGGTTCGATTCAGGTTGTCGTAGGTCGGACGTGTACAGTTACGTGCGGCCGAGGCGGCATATACCGTAGGCGTTTTGGCGTGTCGCGATGATGGAGGAATCGATGGGATCGCATCTGATAAAGATTGCGAAAACAGAAAAAGACCTCCCGCAGGAAGCGAAGCCGTCGCGCAATTTAAATACCGCATCGCACTCTGCGGGCCTTCAGGGTACGCGTTGCTGATTTACGATCCCGTATCCTGTTCGCGGAGATCGAAACGCCGAAAAAGAAAAGAAAAGTAATTACGCATAACGTTATATTTTATCGAGCCAAATACCAATGTTATCTTGTTGTCCCGCACGCGGACGAAAATATACTTATTATTGACAAGTTCGATACGTCTCCGACATCATTGGAAATCACCGTATGCCATCGGATGCGCGTGCGCAATTTCAAGCGTAAGCGCGCGCGCCATTTCTCAGCCGCTTATAACATCGCCGCGATTTCATTTGCGTCGAAAATTCGCGAAGCGTCGAAAATTCGCTTCAATCATCTGCTGCAAAATCATCGTGGTGTCCGAATTAGCTCGTGTTCAAGAAGGACGCAGTTTTGTTCTGAAAACACGAAACACACCGAGTCACGTACATTGTCGAGCGAATTTTGTTACAACGCAATTTCGACATCGGAACTCGCGAGGAGCAAGTAAGTTATCTAATTCCCTAATTAGTCCAACTAATTGGTTGACGTTTTTTCGTCGTTAAAGTTCTCCAAACGAGTTTTTCGCGTAAAGCCCCCGCCTCCCGCGCTGACGTTCTTTCTGGGTTTTTTCCTGTTTATTTTTTTCAGAATTCGTAATAACACCTATTGCGAGTTATCACACTCAATCCTACGCAACTACGCGCCGCGGGATTTATCGATGCTTGACAAAGTGCAGTCACTTATCGTCTTACGAACGGTTGCTATGCGATATGGAAGGGGTGTCTTGAAGTCACGTACTAGCTCGACCAGTCAGAAGTCAGTGTGCGTAAGCCGGCCGGTTGCGCCGGCTTCTTTCCAGTCACTGTGCTCTCTCGAGCACGCGTTTTCTCCGCGAACACCTTCGCGACTTACATCGTAAATTCGCGAAAACAAAAAAAAACGGAAGTATTTCCGTCTCTCGGGCGTTTGATCGATCAATCAATTGTCCGCGATCGTCACGTAATCACGGAGAGCGTTTTATTTCGTTCGTACTTTACATTTCGCGAGATCCGAGGATTAAAGTTACAAAAAAAAAAAAAGAACCCGAGATAAGAGAGAACTTAATTGTGTCTAAATTTTTCGTGTACGGCTATTTTCGCGCCGAACTATTTTTTGGTCAGAAAAGGATAATCTCTCGGTGTAATAAAACAGAGTGACAATAAGAACTCACGGTATATATAGTCGAACGTTCAATTTTTTTGCGTGTCGTCTCGCTGTCGTCTCATTAGTCGTCGATTATCGGCGCGAAGAAGATCGAGAGAGAAAAGCAAACGCGAAAGCGTACTTGAGAAGTTCTTTTAAAATAGATTTCAGAGAAAAACATCTGACGAAGGTAACGGATACGCAGACACCTCCAATCGGTTGAAGACTCGCGCTCGGTTATATTGTGTTTGTTTACGACGCCGTTATTATTACTGTGAACATGAACGTCTGTTTGTGCCGCAAACTCATAAGCGAGGACACGCAGGAGGAAGTACCTTTCCGCGCGAGTATTTTATTCAGAGATTAAATGCGGTGCAAATCGCATAAATGTTCCATAACGATTGGAAAATCGCGACTATGTCGGGTGGCCGACAATACAGAATTTCGTGACCGCTAACAACAATACCACAGTCATCCGTGGTATTGCCGTCGACGATCCCAGTAACACGATACGCACACACGCAAGAAATCTGAGAGAAACAAGCAACCGATAAATTAATATTCCGTATTCGACTCCCGATTTCACGGAGAGGAGAGACAGAAGTCATAATCATGATAAAGAGAACTACTAAACAAGAGTCAAAGATCTCGACGCAACAGACGAGTTTGATGGTAAACGTCCACATTTTACTGTCTGCTTTTCATTTCGAAGACGAGGTGTAGCGCATATGAAATGTGTTTTTTTATGGCTATAATAAAAAAACTCGTTTCTCGCGTTAATAGACGGGACAAAAATAATATTGTAATTTAATTGAAAAAAAAAGACGCGCGATTTATGTGTATAAAAAACATAGTTTTTTCTAAAAAACATAGTTTTTTCTAATTACAGAGAATTGCAAATATTTTTCTGTTTTTCTTAAAACTAATTAATTTTCTTAAATTTATGTATGTGTGTGTTGTTTTTACATTATCTTATGTTTATTCAATGTCTTATTTACTGTCTCGTTGAAGAAGAATGTCCTGAAACGATTGATAAGGATTTGTTCGATTATTTTTATTCGGGATATCGCATTAACATGAATAAATATCAAGGTTTCGATAGAGTAATACTCGAGCTCCGATAGCAAAGCTTTCTCGAACGCCTTGACATTGACCATACGGGAATGAGCGATCGTTTATTCGTGAACTTTATTCGGGTGTAATGAATCTTATATCGCGTAATTCGCGTCATTGACGATGGGGTCGAGGAAGACTATTACGATAGGCGGGTTCGAATTGCTTGTAATTTCAGTGACCTCCGTAGTTATTATAAATTCTCTATTTATTTCGATAAGAGAGAGATCTCCGTCTCTCTGCACACAACAACAAACGCGAACCGCAATGTTTGTGAGATTACGACATTCTTTTTGAAATCTTATTTCTCTGCCGGTTTACGGCGATTGTTCGATTACGCGTACCAAGCAATAAAGTGGTTTAATCCGGTCAACTTATCAATCGCTTACTATGTAAGCCGAAGTAGTCGGTACTTGTGATAGTTGTTGCATTGAATTTTTAAAGAATTTAATTTTGTTTAGAAAAGTCATTGCAAGAAAAATTCGATTCTTATTACATTTCGAGAGTTTTGTTCGTGAAATTTGTTTAAATCTGTAGAGAAGTTGCAAAAATAAAACAATGTAGAAGTTTTAAGTAATGAAAAATTACATGTCTTTATCTTGTAAGATCGTATTTGTAATTTCCACTGCGCATATATGAAGTGCGCGATGTCCGGAGACGATCATTTTCAAACGCTAATAGTGAGCGTTATTAATGCAACGACTCTTGCAGAAAAGTCTTGCTATCCGAATGTTAATGCCGATAACCTCTCTTTATTGTCTGACTTCTTCAACCAACAATCGGTGATATTATTAGTTGTATGATTTTCAAGAAAAATTGCGCTCGCGTATTGCCGCTACTGTTCTGCTAATTTAATTATTTATCTTTCTCTTTCTCTCTCTCTCTGCAAACCAGCAGCGGAAGATTTTGATTTTTCTTTAAACATCGATATCTTAAATACAACAAACAATTGAGAGATTAAAAATGTATTGAATAAATATGTATCTATTTTAATTTTTTTTTGTATTAAAAAATTAGAGAAATTTGTTGTTTCTTAAATTAATTTATTATTTATTCTTTTATATTGTTATTCCATAAATAATATTTGTTATTCTAAAAAAAATGATAAATCACATAAAGTACAGCGTTTAAAAAGTTACCAACGTTCTTTTAAATTTACGCGCGACACGCGCAGTTCGATGTTCGATGTTTCGATATTCTTTTCTGCTCGCACGTACGTGTGAGTCGCGTATTCAAAAATGTGTCGAGAAGTTCAAGGTTCCCGTTTTTGTAGCGTAGCAAACGTGCGAGCGTGGCGTCGAGTTATCAATTTTTATAGCTGTTATAAATATGTCAGCGCGCTAATCATTTAATCGCTGATTGCGAATGAGTTCGCACGCACGTGCATGCATACGTGTGACATCGATCGCGTCGTGTATCGTAACGAAGAAGAACAAATTCTCACTCGGCTATTTTGCTTTTTTTTTTTTGTACGCCACAACAATGTGCGTTAAAAAATTGTTTATTACGCTTGTCCGCACTGAACTCGATAATTGAAGCGATAACGATGGAACGCGCGCGAGGTCGTGTATTTTTGTGTGTCTCTGTCTTGAGTTACGCGTTTATTTCCGCAAAAATGAACGAATTTTTTTCTTTCCGCTTGGTTGGCAAACAGTTAAATCGACTTTGAAACGTTACGAAATCTCGTGATTAATTTATGTATGTGAACGGTATTGTTATTATTTGTTGTCGCCGATATATTATCTGTAAATTCTCAAGTCTCGAGAGAAAATCACAAGAGCTTTCACGGAAAACTGATTCTTTTATGTGATATGTATTAAAAAATTGTTGCTGTTAAATAACTTTGCGAATTTTTCGCAGAAGAATCTTTTCTTCATTTAAACGAGTAAAACCGTCATTCACAAATAAACGACGAGGAAATTCACCCAGACTGTCGGATGACATGACGCGTTCAACGTGTCATAATATTTGCTTCTTTTTGCATTTTGTTTCTTGCTGTATTTTGAATTGTATCGTACGTTACTTGCGTTTTTTGAAAGAACTTGTCCCAAAGCGAAAGCGCAAAGCGTCCAATCAATCAATCGTTCTCTAACGTTGCATTTTTATTGTCGCGCCGCCTGTGTATCTGGCGCAAAAATATATGTGCAGAGTCATTACCCCAGAATAAGCGACTCTTCTTTTTATCTTCTCTCTTCTGGCGTGTATTCTTTTTTCCTCTCATCAAACGAAGGAGTATACAAAGAGTCGGGGGGTTATCACGTTGCAATTCACAACAGGCACATACATATTATATATGCACGCTCCGATCGGTTACGTCCAGCGAGATGATATATATCTGTGTTTTGCAGTAATTAATGCATTTAAATGCGATCTGTGTGTGTTCCTCAGCTTCAGCTGTTCAGCTGCGGCGATTTGATAAACCGACAAGAAAGTTCTGCGTTCTTCTGCTATTTGTTAACGCGAAACATTCATGTTCATTAGACGTCTAATGAGGTATCTGTGGATTTTTGTTCTGTATGTGATTTGTGAAATTCTAAATAATCAGATTACTAAAACATTTTATTATTTATATCAGGTTTGACGGCGTCATTTGAAGGCGTCATTTGTTTTGCTAATAAATTTAACGACGTTCTTACAGCTCAAGAGTTCAAGAAACTTTGTCTTAGTTAAATAATAATCTTTTTTTTTCCGAAGAGTGATCGGAATACATCAGTCATATCGGAGAAAGTTGGCGATAAGAAGTTTCTGCTAACGTGTGATGGCGCCGTCGTAAGAGCGACACTCACGAGGGAAGGAAGTGCATGCGATATCTAATTCAGCTGACTCCTACATGAACAAACGGCGCGGACCACGTGCTATAAATATTGGTCGATATACATCACGTTCTATTATCGTGCAAACGTTTGATAACATCGAACGAACGGGCAATCCCGCACGATTGTTGAATTGACATTTACCGTACCGAGATAATGACCTTTTCTTATCGAGACGACACTCGACATTCGATTACTCGGAACACTACGCGCAGAATGTTATTTCTAAAGAAGTTACACAGCCGCCGCCGCCGCTGCCGTCTGTAACTTTGGAGATTGCGAAATAATTCCGACTGGACAGAATCGCGTGTCGTTACTCAGCACGTTCTCCCAATAAATCGAGCGTTTTACCGGCTAACTAAATTCGAATAAAAAAAATTATTTATTATTTTTACGCGTGAAAATAAGCTGGAACAAAAGAGAGAGAGAGAGAGTCTGACCACCCGCGCACGCATATAGGTATGCCGCAACTGCCGGAAGGGTCGATATAATGAGCCGAGGTTGAGACTGGTTTAAATAAATTCTTCGCGGTTTCGCCGCGCGACTAGAGAGAAACGCGTTTGTTTGGTTGTTTTTTTTTCTTTTTTTTAATGCGCCAGTAAAAGTCACACGCTCGTACATTTAAATAATAAAGAGACACTTTGATTTCCCCCGCCTGTGGGCATTTATGTACCAGAGGCGCCGCTTATACAGTTGACTTACGCGCCTTTGTAACGAGAATTAATTTCCCTTCTGCATTTAGCAACGCGCAGCGCATTGTAGATACAATCGTGTTGACCCGCGAAACAACCGAGAAAACGATGAGAGAATTTATTCGCCGTTGAGCGAAAGGGATAAATCTTTCTCCGGTAACAAGTCGCACATACTAATCGCAACAGAGATACAATGTTAGATTAATGACGTTTCCAGTGGCGGCAAATTTCGCTTCGAAAATGATGCCGAACAGTGAAATACGGGGGAGTTGCGAATTCGAGTGGAAAATGACAATTGTTGATTCTTCCAGATAAAAAATCGCGAAACTCTTTTATTCTCAATTTTGATGAGAAACTCAATTTTTCATGTGCGCGGTGAGAGAATGAATACAAAGATAAGAGATTAATCGCACTCGGTTGCTGTATACGAAAACAGAAAGAACATAAACCTCCGTTACTTGATATTGGCGTTTGCATTCGCGATTTTTTTTTCCACTCGCAGTGTCCGCCGTGTCTCTTGGACGTTCTATTTACTTAGGAGACCGACTGCGCAAGAGAGGTGCATTTCGGGACGAGTGGTGAAACGAGCATCGGTGCACGACGACCGCGCGTGTGCGCGCCGTTTGCCAAAGGATATCTAGGTGTGTGCGTATATTAAAACGCCAAATGTCATTCTCTCTCATTCTCTCTCTCTCTCTCTCTCTCTCTCTCTCTCTCTTTCTTTTTTTATCCCGTCAATAAAAAGCCGGTTTGCACGGCTGGTGAACGTAAATCATTCGGTCTTGTCAAATCTCAATTGGAGAGAGAACGGACGCGAGTCGCACAAGGGCTCGAGTTCAAGTGCCATCAACGTTAAATATTCCGTTAATGAAAAGTAATGAAAATGTCCCGTTGAAATGACTAATGGCGTGTATAAATGGGCGCGCGCGCGTGTACATCCTGACGACGTACAAATACAAATTGTTTTTCAAAAATACAAAATTATCGCGAATTTAAAATTAGCGATGATAAGAGTGACGATAAAACTATCGCACGGACGAACCATCACGTGGTTTCGCCCATTGTGGTCGTCACAATTTCCTCCGCGAAAACTTGTATAAAATCATTCTCTCGGAGCCCGCGCGCAGCTTTCGCCAGATTTCCATCCCGGCTAAATATAAACCGAGACTTTATTTACTCTTGGCAGAGAAGTCGATTCCCGTCGGCCTCGAGGCCATGCGCCGTGAGATACGGCGCTCTTGAATGAATTATTAATTAGCGTCTTTCATTTTACGATTGTCGTTTCACTTCCTCGCGAATTTTTGCGCGACACGCGCACGACGACGACGCGAATCTGAGAGATTTTATCAAAGTTTACGGTGCCGTTTATCGTCGCGGGTAAATCCTTTCCGCGCGATAAGTCGCGCAACTTTCTCGCGCTCATTGTCGAACAAAAATTAATTAAAAATATTTAGTATAAAATTTAAATGACAATTCAGGCGCGGACGAAAATTTGCGAAATTTACGCGTGATAAGAGAGCAACATTGATACGACGAAGGCGATAAAAGGTGAAAACTGATTGAGTTGTACGTGATGACCCAAGTCGCGGGTTTATCGTTCTGTCGTAAACGCGAGCACAATCAATTGAGATTAAACACCGCGCGAACGAACAACTAATGCCTGCATAATTGACCGTCAGAGCGAGATAAGAGAGTCATAGAGCGTGTAAATCTTCAAACCTGTCAGTTTATCAGACTTGTTAAAATACGCGCCATCGCGTTTAGTCATTGATATCTGTTCGATATCGCGCCGCGATTAGAGGTTGAAAAAAAATTTCATTCTCATTGTGGAGGAAGTCTAACGATCCGTCTTCTCAAGTGGAACGACGCCGCTTTATAAAGTGTGCAATCTCCGTGTATGCCGCGAACTTCGCGCCGTCAACGACGCGGGTCAACGGCCTCTAAGTCTAAACCTCGCGTTACGTAATGATTATCTGTTTGCAAAGATGTACATACACGCTGCGCGCGCTTCTTTTTTACGATAAAACGCCTGCAACGATTTACTCGAAATCTCTGAATTTTGAGCCGCGATCATACAAGCGGCGCGCGTCGTCGTCGCGCTTGCGTTACATAAATCAAAGCGAGTTATTTTTTCACGCGGCCTTTAAAATCAACCCCGCTCGCGCGCGCGCGCGCGACCGACGCTCTCTGGCTTCGGGATGGAAATAAGTTACACCGATAAATCACTCGCTCGTCGAATACACTCAGAAAAGTTCTCCCGCCTGCAACAGGACGCCTGTTGCAGGATCGCGAGCAAACCAGGAGGTGAGGCGAATTGATCCGCGGCCAATTGTGCGTGTATTTATATCGTTCCAATTTTCTCACAGCGAACACACAGTGTGCGGCGAGATTTCTTAACTGCACGCGTTCTCTCTCTGTCTCTCTCGCGTATCTCTGTTGCAAGCAGAGCAGCACCGACCCGCTAATAAGCGATTGACGTTCCATCTCGCGCGTATTATTTTTTTACGCGCTATTTTTCCGTTGCGTGCGATCGCATCGACTATCTGTTCGAGCGAACTGGTGTTTTTCGCCTTAAGTTCGTGTGTATTGAATGACGGAGTATTTTTTTCGGCGACTATTAATCACGTGCGTCTCACGCTGCGATCGATAATATAACCGGGTTACGTGGCGACAAATATTAATTTTCAGTCTTACTTTTGGTGTCGCGAGAGAAACATATTACGGATATAATACGAAGTGATTGAATGAACGTATATGTGTGTGTGTGTGTGTGTGTGTGTGTGTGTGTATGTGTATGTGTATGCGCGCATGTTCACAGGCGGTTCTCAAATGATTCAAGTTTTGAATTACGTGTATGCCATTTTTTGCTTGGCTCTGTGTCGTTATGTTCCACAAACCGTATGTTCTAAATTTACGAAAAACCAAACGTTGACGCGATTAAAGAAGCATTTTGCGCGTCACGCGGAATCACAACCCGTGCCTGCACGTGGGTTGTAATGGTCGATCATTTGCACTTCCTGCAATGCTGTTTCGATATGTACGTGCAACAGTGTGTGGCCGTGAGCCAATGTTATGGCTCCGGCGACTATATTACGCGCTGCGTCATTAGCGCGTGTGCCCACATTTCAGCTTTGCTTTTTCGCGTTATCTCGTGTATCTCTGTTTGTGCAGAGTGTTAGAACCAGTGTTGGTTTCGATTATTTTGTTTTGCTTTCAACCAAGACAGTACGCAACAAAATATTAGCAAAAAATTGATACATCAATTTTATTGCCTTTAATTTTTTTAATTTTTTAATTGACTTTTCCGACACTATAAAAGAAACCGCTATAAATATCCTTCTCTTTTTTTTTCACAGAGTGGCAGCGTGACGGCGGGCCGAGGCGACGACTCGACCTCGCCTTCGCCATCTTCAGAAGTTAGCCGCACCGAGAACACTGCCGACTCCACCGTCCAGATGGGTAGCACGGATTCGGCGGGTAACGCCCGCGGATCCTCTTGCAGTTTGGTCAGCACCCTTCTCTCCAACAACTGTCGGGGTAGCGCGGAAGCGTTCGCTCGTTGCCTTCATCGACGACTGACGTCCCTAGGCAGCGAGAACGGGTCTCCCGAGCGGGCGGCGGACGCCGCCAAACCGCTCGAGACCTCGTGGCTGCACCCGACCTCGTCGAGTAATCGGCACGTCAATAGTCTAACCGCCAATAATCAGCACTCGATTCATCAGCATCAGCCGCGCCACAGTCCGGAATCGGATCTCTTTTACGAGATGGACGATGAGCCAGGATCACCTGCCGAAGAAGCGACCGCTGCCGAAATGGCGCGTCTGTTGGTAAACTCGAAGACGAACTACGACGTCTGCCACTGCTCACCGAACGCTGCAAAGAGTCCGCTCGAAGTCACGGACGTTCATCAGGATCCGGAATCTAGCTGCGTATTCGCGTCACCGTTTTCCAGCACACCGCCCGACAGCGACTCCTCCGAGATGTTCTTCGACCCGGAATCCTCGGAGTCGGAAAAGCCGAAGGCCGAGGTCTTCTTCGATCCCGTCAGCACTTCCGACAGTGAGGCCGCGTCGAATCTTTCCAACGCTTCTGTCTCCGCAAAAGCCGCGCAGTCGAACGAACGCAGGCGGGACACGAATCCAGAACGTTGCGAAGACACGTCCGAGTCGAGCTGCTCTTCGAGGAGAAACCCCGCGGTCTGTAAAAACGGTCACCGACAGGAGGAGCTGATCGGCAGTTCGGAGGATTCGTACGGCAGAAGTTCCCAAGAAACGACCTCTCCCAGTCACGAATCTCTCTGGAGCACGTTCGACGATAGCACCGTGTCTTTGCAAGATGAAAGTCCTCCCAGAGGAGTCGATCGCGTCGATTTCGCATCTCACATCTGCCTGCCCAAATCGCATTCCGATTCCGAGATACCGAGCAACGGTGTTCTCGCGGAAACATCCGTTGAGCTCGATGATCGGAACGGAGAAGACGAGAACAAACACATCGGTAACATTGACGTGGAAAATACATCGGAAAATGTGGCGAGCGATGTCAGGAACGGTATCGATTTAGATGATTCTTCTGACGGTGTCGACTCGGAGGAGAAGGATAATTGTACAGACGTAGAGTCTGAAGAAGTGTCGTCGAACAGTTTATCGGAGTCGAAGATGGAAGAGACGGTCGTCAGCGACAGCGATACCGAACTTACTTACAACAGCGCTGCTGATACTTCGAACGCGACGGATTGTTCGAAAAGCCCCGAAACGAAGAACAAGCTAAACCTGCAAATTGGCAACGACAGTAACGCGACAAGCAATAACGACGAAGAGAAGTTGTGCCTGTTGCTGAAGAAACTGGGCGATAGTACCACCTCCGCGAAGGAGGAGGATCTCTCACCGGAACAGGAAACTCAAAGTGAAACGGTAGGAGAGGAAGAGGACAGACCGCAGAGAGTGCGCAGATGTTCATCCCTGAAAACGGGAAAAACACCACCCGGCACGCCTGGCAGAAAGAAGATCGTGAGATTCGCGGACAAGCTTGGTCTCGACCTGGCCGACGTGAGGACTTTCCTCGACGAGATCCCGAAAATACCTAATTCCGCGTACAACGATCTGATTTACGACGATATCTTCCGACCGCAGCACAGCAGCCCGGAAAACGCTGCGTCGTCCATCCGTGACGATTGGTGCGACCGTTATCAGGACGATGGCAGACGTAAATCCATGTCGGCGATATCGTCCAGGAAGATCGATCGGATGCTGGTGCCGCTATTCCAGCAACCGGGAGGCATGGCGAACTTCCTGGACGTGGTGCGCGAACGGCGGGTCTGTTTAGAGAACGCGCTGGTGCAGGACCCGGTGACCCTCGCGATCCAGGGCACGGTGCGCGTCATCAATCTCGACTTTCACAAGTCCGTGCACATACGTTACACCCTGAACGCCTGGCGGAACTTCAGCGATCTGCAGGCCACCTACGTGCCCAACTCCTGCGACGGATTTAGCGACAAGTTCTCTTTCGTTTTGTATTGTCACACGCTGTCGGTCGGTCAAAGGCTCGAGTTCGCCGTCCGGTTCCAGTGCAAAGGCATGCAGTACTGGGACAACAATTCCGGTGCCAATTATTGCTTCCAATGTCTTCCGGCCTCGTCGTCGACCGGCTACATACCGATCACCGCTGACGAAAGTCGGCGCAGTAGCTGGTCGCCGATGTTCTACTGATGGCGCGGTTCCTGAGTAAAACGACTGAATGGATCGACGAAGAGAGACTGTAGCGGCGGCAAACGCGAGTTTCGTGATACTCAACGGTTCATAAACGTTCCTACAAGACAAGTGCTTCGTGACGAAAAAGTACGAGACGAAATGTGTCTTACCGAAAGTTTCTTCGGCGGAGAAATTGTACGATGTTACACTGTGGTGGTATCTTATGATTTAAAGCGAAAAAAAAAATAATGCGAGGAACTTCTTTTGCGCAAGTATGTAGTTTGGACACGCGTAAAGAGACGAGAAATGTGAGATAAGATAAGAAATCTGATGTAATGTTTAGGAATCACACATCTGGGTTTTTTTAGTCATACATTTCGCGAATAATCGACTGATATTCTATTTTCAGAGAAAACGATTGACACAATGCAATAACTTTTTTATATCGCGTTGTATATAAACAAACATTTCTTACTTTCTCAAATCTCTTTTTTATGGAAATACTTTGTAAAAGATTATTTCCGACGAAGTTTTTGTTTTCGTTCGCCGCAGTTTTTTTTTTTTTAAACTATACTTGTAAAGATCGATAAAGATTGTAATTTTTGAAATTTTAAATCTTTTTCGCAAAACAGAGACGAACGATCGCTCGTTTTGTAAGAATTTTTTAAATTAACAAAATGGCCTAAGCTAATAATAAACAAGAGATGCGAAGGACACATACACACACGTAGATATGGTCTAAATGTTCCTACGGAGTACCTATACAGAATTTGTATCGAAGTTGTAGCTGACGGGGAGGATCATACACTCATTAATCCATAGCACGCAGGAAATATTACATGATTTTATTAACGTTATCCGATATACGAGATAGAGAGGCGATAATAATAAAAAAAAACTAAATGTTACTAATTAATACGCGTAACGTATATAATGTTATTAGTCCTTGTTAGCGATGTTGTACGAGTTGAAACTTTATCGTAGAGAATATACATTCTATTGAGATATTATTATATACGCAGAAATTAAACAATTATATATATTTTTTAGAATTATCACGCTTTGTGTACGGGAAAAAAATAGTGGTTTTGTTTTAATTAACGCGCGAACAACAAATATCAAGCGGCGAAGAGATATGTATCAGTTTTTTTTTATCTGAAATAATCTTGAGAGTTATATCAATTTTTTAAGGTAAAAATAAATATTTTACATGGATATTTTAATTTTTCTTTTAAGAGATGATTCTCTTTTTGAACGTTTTGAATGTATACGTTATATACATATATACACACATACACACACACATATATATATATATATATATATGTATTTGTACAGGTAGCGTCAGTATTGGTGGCAGGCGTGTCCTTCATTGATTAACATTTTCCTTTTTTTTTTTTTTATCGTATATTCATATTAGTTATATCATAGAAACTGTGCGAACGCCATATTTGCTTTGCAACAATTCCTGTACATATCATTTACTGAAGTTAAAACCGTACAGTAAGAACGTCACAGATTCAATGACCTTGAAGATGCCTCAAGGAATGAAAGATCAGTTCGAGTGTTCTCGACCCTTTCGAGAGTCACTCACCTCTAAAACAGGAAGTTGTAAGCTTTAGAAGATAAACAGTTATCAGAGCTCCTTCAGAGTAATGATTCAGAGTAATGATTCTTCATGTCCAGTGAAGAATCTTTAATAAGTCAAGACAAGTGATCTTTCTTCTCCGGCGTTCACATTCTTCACTGTCATTGAGATTGAGACCTGTCGGTTACGATGTCTCGTTTACTCAACATGTTAATTGTTTATTGTGCACCGCGAAAAAGAAAATCATAAGTTAACCGTACGGATGAAGCTGAGCGGGAATTTTTTAACATACGAATATTCTTGATAGATATTTTCTAATTTTATACTCAAAGAGTGCTGTTTTTTTTCGGATGTAATTATGCAGGATGTTTGAAAAATATTATGACGAAGATAGATTGGTGAAGATCGATTGGTTCAATCTGACCCGAAAAGCCATTTACTAGTTTGCACTAATTTGCAATATTTATTGAGTTATTAACTAATGAATGTGAGCCAATGTGAACTCGTGAAAAGCGACGATTCTGTAGGCGTGTATGATTTTCAGTTGTAAAAAAAAAGCGCTCAATGGCTCACATTAATTAATTAATAACTCAATGAATATTGTGAATTTTGCAAAATGACTTTTCTGTTCAAATTGACTCAGTCTGTCTTCACCTTAGCTTTGTCAAAATTTTTCAGATACCTCGTATATATATATATATATATATATATGTACACTGTTTTCTTTTACTCACATGTGACTTTTATATATCTTATACACAATTCTCCTTATTATAATTAATTTTGTTGTTGCGTGCAGACGAATATTTGTAAATATTTTAGCGTTTTCATCGAATTATTGTTCTTTCGAATGCTTGTAGGCGTGTATTTATATAGTCTTGTGTTAAAATAAATAATTTGAGATTCTCACATATATACACATATCTGAAAACACGTTTGAGAAAATATATTTGCTAGTTTTGTCATTTTAATATTGCTTGATTACTCTTTGAAAAAACACATCACACTATATATGTTATACAAATGATTAAATCAGTCCTTATTATCAATAATTTGTCAGTCTGAAAAATAATATCAAAGAATGTTTATAGAATGCAAACATCTGTGGGTTTGTTGAGAAAAAAAATAATGTCAAGATATTTTATTGTACGTTGAAGCAAATGTACACGAACGATGTTAATGACAAGTAAGTTACCTAAGAAATCTAAATGTTAGTCATCCGGAATATGTGCACACAACATATAGCACTTTTAGTGACGTAAATTAGCACAAGAGAAGAGTCGCAACATAAACAAAAAAAATATTTTTTTAAAAATTTACTTTTATCATCAACGATCTTTACTGTTCTCAAGAGATTACATGACCAGATACTCCGAATACTTTCTACAATTGTAACAACATGATTAAGAGCAATCGACTTTAGAAGAGACTGCAAACAAATTGACACACAAACAATGAAAAAATATTCATGTACTAACTGTTATTCAGGTGAAAGAATTATGTCTGTGTATCGAGGAATCGGTGAAAAATGTGCCTGAAAGCCTAATAATTCAATTATGTAAATTGCGTCATGGCTTTCTGTAGGTAACGTCTGTAGTAACGTAGTCTGGATTGTAGCGTATTTTTCTATACAGGTACGTGTACACGGTGACACGCAAGAGAGAGAGGATAAGTCTCTCGAGAGCTGCCTAATATATTTTTAAATATCACAGTTGTAATATACAATTGTTTGTATATTACATTATCGAATTATATTTTTTTTTTCATATATTTTCATAAAAAAAAACGTTGATCCTCCGTAAACAAATAGATTCAAATATGGAAAATGACTCCAAACCGAGACAGTTTTGTGTTATGTCATATGTTATAATGTAACATATACTGCAACACATAAGAAGAATGTTAAATACTATGTGTATTGTGTCTTATTTGTTTCTGATGTGTTGTCGCAAGAAACTTGCAACGTGCAAGGGAAACGTTTGAAGATCGTGAAATATATTTTTTGCGTAATTTTATAGAAATTATATAGTAAGTTAAACTTGCGTTATATAGTCGTCCTTAAGTTTTAGACAAATTCAATCCAATCGTTTTAATTTAAATTTTTCTCGTTTTTTCATCGCGTAAATTTACGATTAAGTGACGAGTAGATATACATACATAGTAGATATACATACATACGTCGCGATATGTGCAATAAATGGAAGAAGTAACCTGCGTGCGTAATCACGTCCACAATTATGAGTTAAATATATGTACGAACAAAGGCTGATCGTGAAGGAGAAGGAGTATATAGTATATTATACATCTATTTACATACATATATATATATATAAAATATCTGTAAAAACACACACTTGTCTGTGTCTGTTCTATAATATATATATATATAATTAAAAGAATAAATAAAACAGAAGATGATTTGTAAGTTCTCTCGTTTTGT
>QVNW01002710.1:0-10030 GCA_014825475.1 Pseudomyrmex flavicornis
GACCAAGACGCTTGGTTGTTCCGAGCATTGATCAGTCAATCTCAAGAACGCTCGTGCTTCGGGCTTGGACCACAACATGGTCGTAAAATATATCATAAGTCTGTTTTTTTTTCACTGCACTTTCCATACTAATTTGTGCTAGAAGTATTATATTTTTTTTCATCAATATATATTTTTCACAACCATACATATCTTTTTCTTTTTATATCAAATCTTCAAATTTTATTCACCAATAAATTCACCTAATCACTAGATCATATCTATCAAGAGGCACGGTAGTGTCTCGCGCCAAGTATACGCGCCAACGAAGTGCGCGCGCTGCGCGAGGCTACTCCGTGCCTCATTTATGCGAGTAGGGTCGATTGAGAATTTCGAGATTTTCAGATCTCAGCAATACAAATTATGTCACATTACAGTAACGCAGACATAACATTTGTCATATAACATATTACATTGCGATTACGTTATTGTTATTTTGTTGTTGCCAGTAAGTAACGGACTATATAATTTCATTACAGAGTTATATTGCATAAATAAGAGGAAATCATATAATTCTAATATAAATCAGGTATAACAACCGTTACATTATGTGTTATTCCCATGTTATGTTGCAGTTATATTTTGTGTTTGCTGGGAGTAGTATTCTAATTTATATTAGTTACTATTTATAGTAATAACGTTAGAATATAAATATTGTTTATGACGAAGGTTTTTTGGGTTTGATCTGTGCATTAGTGTTACTTTTATACCGATTTTTTGTGGCTATATTTTAATTCACTTCATCAGGATTTCAAAAAGTACAGACTACTTTGAAATCCTGATCAAGTAAACTGAAATATCCATAAAACGTCGGTATAAAAAAGAATGCAATTCAAACACTCAAATTCACGAATGTAATTATTCAATAACAAAAAAAAATAAAAGTTATATAACAAATTTAATAATTCAAATCACTGTTACGTAACTCTTACCTAAGTTTCACACATGTTATATACTTATTCTGTAATTTTTGTCACGGTTATATTACTTGTTACTTATATTTACGTTATATAACTGTTATTCATATAAGTAGGAAATTACTACTACCGTCTATATAACCTGCTGCATTCGTGTTACATGTTATATTTGGTTCTATTACGGCAATGTAACTGTTATATACCTGCGTTTTCTGTGAAATGCAATACTACTTTCTGTGATATCCAATAACACTTCCTATAACATCTATTTATATGTAATCAGCAGTAGTTCTTTTTTGTAAAGGTAAAAAGAAATGTAAGTATATATTTCACAGTAATTACAAAGAAATGTAATAATAAAAAATAAATATATAATAAATTTGATCTTATTGTATGCACCCTGTTGTGTGAGCATACAGAACTATTTTATTTAAAATAGTGAGAGATAAGAAAATAAAAATTATTTATTATCTCTTATCTACGTAAATTTGTATATCAAAAAAGAGAAATCGACAAACAAACAAAACATAATTTCAAGAAGAAAAAAATATACTTTAATACACATACTTTAATACACATGTGTATTAAAAATCTTTTAATCGTTTTATTTTTAATATCGTACATCTCTAATGTCCAAAGTTTACTTTTTATCATTATATTTAAATTCTCATAGCAATATTGTGCAGTCACAACTGTTTAAATTTGATATTTTACACCAAGTACAGAATCTAGTGACTAAATCTTTTTCGCTTCATATGTAATGCGCTGATATGTGATATAAAAAATTGTATGTTAACATAATCTGAATTAAAACGTTACTTAATATAATATATTTACCTGATATATGATTGATTGTGAAATCAGCTTTCTGATAGATTAGATAAAATCTGATAATATATAAGAACATATACTAAACTAAAAACTATATACCAAGTTCATCTTTTTATATATGTGAAATGGTTCTCACAAATGAAGACAGACATCTCTGATCAATTAACAATACATGCGCATGTATGATTCAAAACGAATATAGACATTTAAAAAATTTCATATTAAAAAAATATCGCTAAAATTTTTTTGGTAATTACTCAGTATAAAGAAGTGCAGTCTCGATGACCTTGACTTTGATATTGTTGTCAAGGACACTTCTGAGTAATTCCTAAAAGATTTTAGCCGTTGGTCATTGTTCATTAAAAAGTTATTAGCAAAAAATTTGTGCAACATCGCTTTTTGTGGCAAGTGTAAAGAATCTTACTATAATAAGCGACGGCTGAAACCGAAGCAAAGGTTTTCTACATGGATTTATAATCTATGCAAAACGAAGTTCAATCCATGTGTCTAGTTTTTCGATAGCGGAGCCTTCCGTAGGAAGAGAGATGGAACACACTACCTCTTTCGCACACACTTTCCACGTGAAGCGACGTTCCACACATCAGTAGAGCATTACAAATTCTATTTAGCTGAGTTTTTAGTATTTAAACGTCGTCTTGTACATCATGAAAGTATAGACAAATTTTTCACTATCGTGTCAGAAATTTATCCTCTCAGTGATATTGTATTACAAAATACTGAATAATATTTACGTGTCATATTAATAACAAAAATACGTAATATTATATAATATTAAAAATAATAAATAAGAAAAATTTTCGTCTTTAACGTTTGTTTGTGGTAATTTTTTATAAATAACTTTTCAACAAATAACGAGCAACGGCTAAAATTTTTTGATTGTTATTCGGGAATATGTCAAGGTCAATGTCATCGGAGCTCCCTCTATATTGAATAATTTAACCTTAAGATATTCACACATTACAACAAAATATTTAAAATCGGTACTTAATACTTTTAACTACCAATGTACAAGGTGCAACACTATGCTCAATTTAAGACTACATATGTAAGAAAAGTAATACTTAAATGTACATAATTTTACATTAATAGAAAGACTATAAATTGCTACAATTATACAATGAAGTATTTCATGTAACAAAGAATTACTTATATAAAGATCTATGATAATATCATTATCATAGATCTTAATTCATATTGTATACTGTAACCATTTAATTAGCTATATTCGAGAGACACGAAGTCTCACTAAAGCACTATTACTGAGTAGAAATAGTTTTGGAAATACAGTGCTGAAACATATTTTTAACTTTTTTTTTATGTTTCATCACTGTTTTACATCAATAAAAGCTTCTTGCAATTATTCATACATATATGCATTGTGACGGGAGTTTTTATGCTTCTAAAAAAAGTTTTTTCTTTTTTTTTGTGACTAGATATAATAAGTCTTGTTAAAATGTATTGCTTTATTGTGTTCTAAAAAATATCCCACATTATCATTTTGTCATAAAATTATAAAATTTAAATTACAAAATTTATAATGTTTTGAAAGCAATATGTGCAAAACCGATTTAAAAATGTTAAAATATAAATTTTGGGAAGCTTTAATTTTTATCAAGTTCAAATAAAAATAATATACAAACAAACATTTAAGAAGCGGATATTGTAAATATTTCAATTAAACGTAGATGTTATGAAAATGTATATGTGTGACAATTTATACGTTTTTCTTTCTGTGAAAATGATTCTTTTTATATGAGTATCTGTAATTCTGCCCATTTTATATACTTGTATCTGTAATTTAACAAATAACATTATGCAATGTGTATATAACAAAATCATATTATCTAGAAATTTTATCTAGAAAGACAACATCGGACTTACTTCTTTAACCAGAGAGAATATATCAGAAGCTACAATATTATAAAATTCTCTTTAAGTTGTGTGTATAAAAATCATTTAATTTGTGCATAAAATATATTTGAAATACTAAATATTATTTGTAGGAAATATATAATAGTTTATAATTTGTGCCAAGAGAATTTGTGTACGTATATACAAATCCGAAGTTTTTTTATAGCTCTTTAAACTTTTATGAAACAATTAAAATAATTAAGTACTTCGTGCGTTACTATTACATATCGATATTATAAATTAATTACGCCAATTTGTTTTTTTATTGTTTAAAGAAACAAGACATGTAAAGTTAAAAAACTATACTAATTACGTTTATTATGCAAATATATTATGCATATATGTATGTACATGTGTTACAACGATGAAAGTTTTTTTTATATCATTATTTGTTTAATGTAAATTTTGTTTAAAGTTTATTTTACTTTTCATATACATTTTTTTAAATATGTGTGTATGTATATATACATACAATATATGTACACACATATTATATATACAGTGTCCTAAAACTTTTGACCAAGCTGAAGTGTGAAGATAAATCTGAATAGAAAAGTTATGTACTTATTTTGCAAAATCCGCAATAGTTATTGAGTAGTTATTTAATAAATGTGATCTAATGAGCGCGCGGAGTAAACAAATAAGCGCGACGTGTAACATGTGACAGCTTCTTGCAATCAACCGATATTCGGCGGTACAAAGAAAACAGCGGAAGGATAAGAAGGCTTGCTCGCGATCATCTTATTCTCACGGCGGTATAACGCAGCGAACAGCGATGAGCAACACAGAAAAAGCGTGTCATACAGAAAAATAAAAAAACATCATCTTGTCCAATTAATAGTAATATCTTTTTTGTGACAGAAGGAAATTAGAGCGCTATTATTTCTTTATTTCCTCGCGGAAAGCAGCCTTCTTAACCCTTATCTGCTTTCTCCGTACAGTCGAATATCAGCTGATCGCAAGAAGTTGTTACACATCACACGTCGCTCTTGCTTGTTTATTCCATTTTTTGTTGTCATAGGACATTGTATGAAGTAAGCCATTTTTCTTTACAACTAGCGTACAGAGGTGTGCATTATATCGTGCGGCTACAAAGGAAGTATTTCTTGGAAATATCTCCTCTGGCTGCTTTTACTACCGCGCGCCGTCTTCCTTCGGTCTCTGCCAGCCGCCAGATATAGTGCACTCCTCTGTACGCCTACAGAGTCCAGACCATCGCCTTTCGCGCGCTCACATTAGGTCACATTTATTACTTAACTACTCAATAATAAATACTTAACTACTCACTATTGCAAAATTTTGCAAAATGATACATAACTTTTCTGTTCAGATTGACGCATCCTACTTTCATACTTCGGCTTGGTAAAAATTTTTGGGACATCCTATGTGGACATATATATATACAGGGTGTCTGGTAATTGCCGTAACACCGCTCGAAGACAGGTAGAAAAAATAAAACTAAGTCGAAAAGTCCTAAACCATTTTTTTTCTATTAGATGTAATAAAGAAGTAATTATTGATTAAATCAGCACCGACTTTTAGTCAGGCGCATGTTAGTGAGCCGCGCGGAGCGCTCACGCACACTACCAGGCGCGCAGTTCACTGACGTGCGCCCGGCTAAAGGTCGGCGCTGATTGGCCTGATTTATTCAATAATTACTCCTTTATTATATGTCATAGAAAAAAATGGTTCAGGACTTTTCGACTCAGTTTTATTCTTTCTACCTGCCTACAAGATATGTTAAAGTCATACTGGGACACTCTGTGTGTGTGTATATATATATATAATATGTACACACATATGTGTATGTGTGTGTGTATATATATATAATATGTACACACATATGTGTATGTGTGTGTATATATATATATATACACACATACACACGCACAGTATGCGTGTAGTGTACACACACGCGCACACGCACTCACTCATTCAAACTCACACGCGCAGGCACGCATGCATGCACATACACACACACACACACACACACACACACTCGCGCGCGCGCGCGCGTGATATATAGTATATATAGGTGTGTATACATCTAGTACACACGCACGCACGCACGCACGCACGCACGCACACACACACACACATACAGTGCCCGAGTAATAGCCGTACAATAGTTTGTAGACAAATAGGGAGAGTTATATTGAATCGAAAAATTCTTTACAATTTTGCAAAATTCGCAATAATTAACGAGTTCTTAATTTAAAGATCCGCGAATGAGCGTCTACGTGCGTAAGACAGGCCAGCGGTTTGCTTATAGGTGCTACGCATGCGGCATGTTGTTCATATCATTGTTTATATTAACTCTTTTCATTTAGTTGTCGCGCGCGTAGTAACCACAAGCGCGAAACGCTATCTTACGCACGTGGTGCACGCTAATTCGCGGATCTTTATTAATTAAGAACTCATTAATTATTGCGAATCTGGCAAAGTGATAAAGAACTTTTATACGACTATCGAGCACTATATACAGTAGTGACTCGCTTATTTTCCGCGTTTTTGTCTTGTTTGTCGCGAGTTATCCTCACCAATTCCTAGAAGTGTCTTGAAGCAGCGAGCTGGGAGTCACCCCTCCTCCTCCCCCAATTCTTAGAAGTGACGAAGCGAGCGGCCGCGTTATCTATAACGCGTGATCAGTAATGACGGCATTTCTCGGAATAGTACCTGCCTCGACAGTTTGCCGCGTGCGGAACCGAAGAGCGGCAAATCAGTGAGGCACTACTGTATATAACAAAAATTAGTATATAAAAAATAAGATTTATCACAGTTGTCCGAATTATACAGTTGACTTATTGCTATAAAAGTAATCTAGATACTTCTGAAATTGTTATCAGTATGTATAACACTACATAAACCACAACATTAACCAAATACATTGGTGTATAGTAGAAGCAATTATTTCTGAACACGAGAAGAATCGATGTAATATGGGAAAAATTACATTAAAATTTATAAATACATATAAATTCAATGTAAAAACAGGAACATATAGAATGTTATCTACCTAAGTGAATGACATTTTCATGAGATCAGTGTATGTGACGCATAACATTTATGACCTATACTAGAAGAGAGAGAGAGAGAGAGAGAGAGAGAGACAGACACACACACACACACACACACACACACACACACACACACGTATGGATATAGTAATTCTGACGAGTAAAAATATTCTCGACAAATTTGGCAATGCGTCATCTGAATGTCAACGCATTATATATTAGAATATAAATTAATACTGCACCTATATATATTGCTATATTTTATATTTTTTGTTTGTTCTAAAAAACATTGATAAACTTAACTTTTTTAAGAGTTTCACGTGCACGCGCGTAATGTCATACATAATACTAATTATAATACTAATTATAAATACTTGTTTTGTGACACTGGTATTTCTCCTTACATAAATGAAACAGGTACTAATTATATGCATGCACAATAGAAATTTTGTGATGCCGCTTAATGCGCGCCGGGTAGATAACAGCTCGAAACCGATGGCGTATCACACGGTTACTGGCGGTCTGTACTCCTTGTTGACGACGTAGAACTTGTGTTTCTTGCTGAATACGCCCCATATCACGGCAACGTTCTCGATAATGATGTTGAACGGAATAGTGGATAACGCACCGCATATACATAGCATAAATCGAGCCACGCCGAAACGATAAAGGGAGAACGATTTGACTACTCCAAATATATACATGTAAATATTTACCGCGCCGATGAACGCGCATAAGAAGTCGACCAATGGCGGACAGGTAATCGGACACAGTCCGGCCAGAACAATGTTGGAAGTGGAAAGAGGCATCGTCACCCACGAATAACACGAAATACCCAACAACAGTTTCTTTCTTAGTGGAATTGCTTTGGAATGCACAACAAGCAGTATACCTTGTAGCCACCTCTTTCTTTGCTGCACAAAGTCCCATAACGTGAATGGTGATTTCTCCCACATCTCGCCTTCCACAAAGTTGAATGTATATCCTTGGGAAAACGCCTTCATAGCGAAGAAACAGTCTTCCGCTACGGATCCGTCCAATCCGTTGTTGAAGGAAACTTGCTTTTCTGCTCCCATCTGTAACAATTTTACAATAAATTCCGAATAAATAATTTTCCGTAATTAAAATAAATCGGTAATTACTTGTGTAACAACATAGGATCCTTTCATACTAAAGAATGGTTTGTGAAACATAGTAAATTGTAATCGAAGCTTTCCCATGTCATCTGCTACTCTGAAGCTATCAGCCAATGTTGTAATCCAGTTCACGACATCCTCGTTAGCATATGTGATCAATCCCTGGCCGAACTGATGTTTGCCGTCTAGTACAAAGTTCAGTATGCCGCGAACAGAATTTTCAGTCATCAGAGTTTCCTCGTCAAGATGAACGATCCAATCATGATCGGCTAATTCGTTTACCGAGGTCTCGAGACAATATTGCAGAGCACGGGCTTTAAACAAGGCGCCGCTGCTTGTACGGTAATTCGGAGGGACAACAACTTCTCGCACTCGGCGATGCGGCGTTAAACCTATTGGTTTATCGCTCACCACTTCTATCTGAAAGTTCTCGAGACCAGCCTCTATGCATTTGTCCAAGTTTCTCTTCACATTTGTCTTTACTAACTGCGGATAGTCACCTCGAGTCACTATCCTTATGCATACAAATGGCGCAAGCAGAGGTGAACCTTTTAGAACTACTTTATCAGGGAATGCGTTATATATTGTTAATCCTACAAAATTGAATAAAACTTGAGGCAAAGAGAGAAACGTCAGTGTACGTAGCAGATACAAAGTGATTGCACCGATAACACCATATCTCTTCCATGGATCAATCTTTTCCTTTTCATCTGTATTCCATTGAAGACCACCAGACACAAACTCAAATATCAGTATGACCACAAGCAGCAAACAGCAGTGCAAAATGTGTTTAGTTATATAGCTCAACATTATTCCTATAAGAATTACAGTATATATTTAGAGTATTATAGCACTTTTAGAAATTTAAACTACATTTTATTTGTAGAAAATTCAAGGAATTATGCCTCACTAGTTTTACAGCACTATTAATTATATAAAAATATATTAATTGAAAAGGAAATATTGAAATTTAGAATAGTACTTAACCTGAAGTATATAAAACAGTTATACTTGATAAAATAATGGAAATAACTTGCTATTTATACATTTCAGAGATTAATCTGGCCTTCAGTTCTCTGCTGCACGTATACATATCCACACATATATACAACCACAGTACAATGTTACTTGTACATTCATGTGATGCTCGAATGAAATGCCAATGAAGAAACTTGTGCGTCAAAAATTAAAAAAAAATAAAATCAGCTCTTACACATGTGCGTGATTAAGTGGGAATGACTCAGACTTTTTTCGAAAGTATCTCTCTCTTAATGAGCTGATAATCGAAGCGTGATGTATAAAAAAACAAAACTATTGTGTATAAACACGAGAATTTTTCTGCAAAATTAACTGAAATCAGTCGTAGACTCTGAAAGCTGTATCAGTATGATCGATCAAACGTTATTCCAAGAATCTCTGAGATCTTTCACGTTTCTTCGATGCGCGTGATTTGCTTCTATCGGCGATAACGCAATTATTCGAACTTCCCGTGTTCTGTTAACCTTATCACACTTCGTTCCGATATGTAGACAAATGATTTATAGGATATTGTGAGAACATGGGATGCGGATGGACAGACGGACTGAACATACTAATCGATTGCCGATAGTTAAACGATTGTTGCGTAAATGTGCGTAATCTCAAAGTGCAGCAGAAAACAAGATTATTCGCATCTTCTGTTTCGGATCGCTGTATCTTTGCGATCGTTAACGAACGTTTATCCTCTACGCTGCGCAAGCCATGTATGTACCTCCAATAAACGACAATCCTTCAAATATATGCAACAATGAACGTGTCGATGATATCCATTGCACGCAATAACATAGCCGGTTATATACCGCAGATTTACCGCCGTTCGATTAAATCGCTATACAAAGCGTTTTCATAATTTTGGCACCTTGTGTCTCACCAGTTACCGCGTCGTTCATCACGCGCAACCGAAATTCAGCACGCTAATGCACTTTTTTTTATGGTCACCGCCATGGTATAAGAATAGACCTGTTCTTCTTGCATATGACTTCGTACACTTTAGTGTAAAGTGTACACTTTAGCATTCTTCCTGCTAGCAGCTGGGGGTCGATTCTATATTCATGCAATGTAGTGAAAATTTCAAAAGTGAGCAAATTTACTAAGTGTTGACCAATAAGATCATAGATAT
>QVNW01002711.1:0-38267 GCA_014825475.1 Pseudomyrmex flavicornis
CGCCGTGTTTATCTTCGTCGTAGGTGTATGTTCGCGAGTCAGTCAGATTGCATCGCAAGTGCTCATCGAAGCACGGTTTACCGTGCCGTGGCGATGCAACTCTTGGCTTCCTGTACTTTAATTCCAATTTATAGGACGAATCATGAGAGAGAGAGAGAGAAAGAGGATCAGAACCCGGGCAGGTGAGAAACGGAACTGAAGAGAGCGGATCGAAAACGATCGATTTAATCCGGCAAATTATTGAATTCGCGAACGAGGAAGAAAGAGATCTCGTCGTATCGCAAAATTTAAATTAGTACAAAAAAAAGTTAGTGTATATGTATACATCTCTTGAGATTTACGTTGTGTATTCTTATATACATCTCGTAGTGTTTTTTTTTTATTCTTGCTTTAAGATTAAAAAAGCTGATTCTAATTGGCGACAAGTATGCCTATCTCGGGTAATTATTACGTAGCTATCTAATCGGGTAAACTGTTGATAATATTAATAATACGTGAAATATACTTAGAGAAATAACCATTACGATGGACGTAGCGCATTTAATCATCGTATTTATGACGCGCGAATCTGGATATTTACTTTTTTTTTCGAATTTAATAAGAGAGGGAGATAAGAATTTTATTGCTTTTCTTTTACATTAATGTGATATTTAAATAATTTCGCGAAGGACGCGTTATCGTTCCAAGTAATTTCAAACGAGACATCCGATGTCTATTAAATATGTTAAATAAGATAACGAATATATATTAATGAACATATATTAATAAGATAAATATAGTTCTGTAGATTACGGCACGCGCTTGTAAGAGATATCAATATTTTGTTGAGCGTGGTTTGCCGAGAAATACGAGCGAGTAAACGCGCGATTTAGCATTGCGTCGGAACGAATGCCAGTGTCGTAACAGGTGGAAAGGAAGAGAGTGAGTGAGTGAGTAAGTGAGTGAGAGAGAGAGAGAGAAAGAGAATCCGCGGGGTGCCGGGTCTAGTTGAACGTGTATACCTAGTCGGGTGTACCGTGTATCTAAGTCCTAGTTCAAGGGATTCAAATTGCTCTTCAATCTGCCGGTGCCTCGCTGCACTTCGACTGCGAGAGGCACTTAGGCGGCCCGCAGTCGGCTGAATCATGTTTCACGATCCCTCTTTACTGTCCGTACTGAAGCTCTTAACACTGTTCTCGTTCGCGCACGTATTCGCAGCGCTAAGTGGCGCTTCGCAGCCAGCAAATCGATTTCACCTTTCCACCCTCGGCAAGATCCCGGGAAAGATGGACATCCCCGTTTAAGTCGTACGACGATATTAATCTAGCAAATAGGATATTGGAAGACTATACCACTCTCTCTCTCTCTCTCTTGCGGTTCGATCATGGGGCAGCATCATCAATATAAGAGCAATTGAACGCGCCTTCAATCATCCGACTTCCTAACGTTTCCATTTGTTTAGATGCGTTTCTCGTATTAACGCGCGGCGTGCGTGGATTTTTTTCCACGCGAATTCGATTAAACGCAAACGCACCGCCCGATCGATCTCGACGCGAAATCGAATAGTTATATTGCGGAATACGTAGTACGATCGTAAGAGAACGCGATATTTATTTTCCGCCGAAACGCAACGTCGATAAGAGAACATTTTATTCGGTCATTTCACACCACGCACGGATCGGTCGCGTTGCGAGCGCACGACCGATGAATGATCGAATCAGGAAACAGGTGATACGTATGTTCAACCACACGGCCCGAAGGAGGAAATTAGGTTCACGGCCCGAACGATGGATTATCGTAGAGATTATGAAGGTTTAATTCGCGGCAATGAAACTCCGTTAAGAAATGACCGTGCTGCTTCACCATTACAAACACGCAAACTCATTGTCGATACAGAGAGGATAGCTTGGGACGACCGAGATCTCACGCTCGACTTTGCGAGAATCGATTCGATGGAATCGAGGAACCGGGAGGAAAAGAAGAGGAAGAAGAAGGCCGTGCGGATAAACGCGGGACGTGGGATGCGGGAGGAAAGGAGGAGGGAAGATAGAGAGAGAGGGAGGGAGGGAGGGAAGGAGGGAAGAGTTGCCCCTTGGCAAACTCGGTGCGAACCCCCTCCGATGGATCCGATCGTCGCGTCCGTTTTCTGCGGTCGCAGCTGTCGATTATTATTGGTTATTGCGAGTTTTCTGCAACAGAGATTCATGGGAACTCATTCAACAGGCTGAATCATTTCTGTGTCAATTAGTCAATTTTATCCTCGCGTTTTGTGCATCATCCGAGTGTGACGAGAAGAAGTGCGGGAGGATCAATAAAGCACAGAGTAATCAACGCGTTTGCGGTAAAGTACGTAAAATCGATCGTTGGAAATTTAATAAAGCAAACCCGACACACCGATGCTCTTATTATCTACTATAGCGAGTGGCATTAGGATTGATTTTTCTAAATCTCTTTTCCGAGGCTCTGCTCAGCAGAGTCGAATAGACGCTGTTCGTCCGCGTTTCCGCCGCGGGTTTGCCGAGGGTGATGCCTGATAAACACGGACAGGCCTCGACGTGTACCTACGTGTCGGCCGTTCGAACGTAGTCACGCGAGGAGCTGCTGCCTTTTTTTTTTTTTTTTTTTTGGTTCTTCCTCCACCTCCACCTCCCTATTTCTCTCTCTCTCTCTCTCTTCCGACTTAGTCTTCCGCGTGCCGATTTAGACGTCTCCGCTGTGAGTATCCGATTCCGATCTAAACGAGATCTTCAAAGTACATGAAGATAACCACTCCCTTTCCTCCCTCCCTACCTTTCACCTACACTACTATTCCATCTCGTATATACTTTTCTCGCAACGTTATAACGCGCGTATTTTAAGTGGAAAAACATCTCTAAGATATTGCCCATCGATTCTCTAATAACGATTAATTACTAAAAGATATGATAAACATCCTTATTACAAAGTTACTTATTAATTGCGCGCGCGAACGCGCACTTCGTAAATAAAGTTCTATCCGCTGGTAAGTGGACGTGCAGAAAAACTTGCGCGCGTAACTAGAAATAACGAACGAAATTGTATTACGCATAAATTTTAATATCATCGATTTTGAATCCCCGGAAAATGTACAAAAAAAAAAAGGAATGGCTAGCACTTGTATTATCAGCCATGTAATGACTCTATTAGTTGGGTGTTACCTTACGGAATAGAACACACGGAGTGGCGCGAATCGAGTTCTGTGACAAGCAGTTTCGCGTTGTAATCTAAATCCTAAAGTGATTTTCTTGACACGTGTCAATATTTTACCGGTTCAATAACTTTTCCGAAATCAAAGAAGAAACGACTTCGTCTTGTTTTTTTTTTTTTTTTTTTTTTTTTTTGAAAAGTGATGTCTGGGCTAATTAATTAACCGATTTAATGATATGGGCGCAAATATTTTATCGGACCTGTTTTCGATAAGCGCGTGGGTAGATATCACTGGCCAAAATTACGTAAGTGTTCTTACGTAATTACACCCCGGTCAGGTCACTGACAGGACAAGTAGCCGAGTCCACACCTTCGTCGCTTTCTCAAGACTATAAAAAAAAGGAGAGAGAGAGAGAGAGAAAGATCGATAGGCTTGTCGCGCGTACGAAATATCTACGTTCCAAGTTGTAAATTCGCGGCTACACGTGAGACTTGCGCGACTCGTCATTTGAGAATTCGTATTACGTCCCCGGGGCTTTCGTGCTCGGAGAAACCTCACGACGATGACGACGAGCGCGCGCGGATGAGGCAAGAGGATTTGCAAGAAAAACTTCCGCACAGAGAAGGACACTTAACAATAAAGTCGCGAAGTCGCAACAACTTCCTCGAAACTCGATCTCAAACGATGGGAATTTGTCCGAAGTGGCAACATCTCGCTCGAAGGTGGAAAAGGAGGAAGAAGAGGTCGTTGCGAAGGAAGTGATTGGAGAAGGGGAGAAGAAGCGGTCGCAGATTAGCACATTTTACTTATACTCCGCTGGTGAGGACAGCGGTGATGAATAACAAGAGATATACTATTACCGGTTTCCTGGTACTTCGATTAATTGGACGGTACAGTTAAGGGACAGGTGGAGAGAGAGAGAGAGAGAAAGAGAGAGAAAAAGAGAAAGAGAGAAAAGAGAGAAAGGAAGACGGAAGATTCACAGCGATCGCTCCAAGTGCTCTCACGGTTAATTTACTGCGACGGCTCACGCTGGACTGGGTCGGTGGTTGTCTCGTTCGCGATCGCGACACCGTGGGTGAGGACTTCTTTCTTTTTTTTTTTTTCTTGTTACTAAGCAATCTGCGCGACAAGCGAGCAAAAAAACAACTCGACCTGTTCGCGATAGTATAAAAATTACTTGATAAATATATTACTATTATATCCTTCGATTTAAACGTGACTCACAGAGAGAGAGAGAGAGAGAGAGAGACAGTTTCTCCGCGTGTCTTTTCACTAATCCAATAAAAACTTCGTGCTGATTGCATTCATTCTCATCGATCGTATTGCCAGCCGATATCGAGCTGATAGCCATTCTCTCTTTATTTACGGTGGCTGGCGACGCGAATGAGTAACCCCGTAGGCACGATCGCGAGAGACAACGGAGACAACGGAGCGATTTATCGCATTAGCATAAATACGGCGCGTTTCAGTGGTTTTCGCGTGTCCGGGGCACGCGTTTAGCAACGCGGCGCGACGCTCGCTTCTCTCGTGAAAAATTTGTGGATTCGCGCTCGACTGATCTTACCGCTCAATCAACACCTCCTGTTTACATCTTCGTATTCGGCGAAGTCTCATTTTTTACGTACGAATATATTGTACGACTTGTTTTCGTAACGAAATTCACCTACGTGTGCAAAAGTGCCGATTAAAAAAAAAAAAAAAAAAAAAAAAAAAAAAAAAAAAAAGAAAAAGAAAAAACAGCACGTAAAACGCGTTTTTAAATGTTACAAAAGATATTTTATCATATTTGAGTTGTTAAACTGTTCTGGTACGTCTTTTCTGATATCTCCATCTTAAGCCCTTTCCTGATTCAAGCCATTGAGAGCTTCAGAAAGATACATGGCTCGTTTCTCTTAGCCTGTATCGCTCCTTCTATTTCTCAACGACAAGTGTTACGCTCGCTCGAGGATAGGTAACCTCGGGGACCTTTACGATAGTTGCGATAGTTACTGCAACTTCCACTTTCTTGCTGTTCCTGTTTTCCTTGCCTTTTGCAGCCTCGAAGAAAACGAGTATCGCGTTACTCGCAATTTCCTGGTGTCCGGAGCACGCACGTGGACCAAACGAATGATTCCTTGTGGGATTTCTTGGAAGGGGTACGCACTTAACTGCACGGATACAACGGTTGTTTCGTTGCTGGATGCTTCGTTTTTGACTTCGCGCATCCAGCAACCCCACCCGTCACAATCTTGCTCCTTCTTGCATCGTTAGGCAAAAAGCAATGCACGCGGAATAGGATATACGCGGAAAGTATTGCCCGCGATATCTCCTCCTCTCCCTCGCGCGCGTCTTGTATCTTATCACATAGCAATTAAAATGGAGAGAAGCTCACCTACCTCGCTTCTAGACTTACGAGTATCAATTACAAATGGCCAACACTCAGGTCAGGTTTAATACGTGAGCTAATTTCAGCCGACAATTTTAGAGTAGCCGTCGTGAATAAATCGATCCGAGAGGTTGGATCTCTTACCACCAAATATCATTAGTTGCGCGATTTCTCAACATGTGTGTGCGTGTTGCGTTATTTGTAATTAAAATATTCCAATTACCAAATCGATCAACCGAGAAATCCGCTAACGGCATCCCGTTTCGCGGCGTCATCTATAATTGGACGTTTTCGTCTGTGTTTAGCTTGTTGCTATTTTTGTTTTAGAAAAAATTAAATTTCTCACAGATATAATATCGCCGTTGTGACAGGTGGAATAGGTTTCGAGCGCTTCGGGAGTGTTATCGGGAGAAAACGCGCTGCCATAAGTCGTGACTGTGCTTTATTTCCCAATAGCGCGGACTATATAGGTGCGGATATATCGCGTTATCCGTAATTTCCCGAGTGTCCGGCCCACACACACGTGCCACCATCGATTTGAGCGCGAGAGTAGAGAGGGCCAAGGAAATATCTTATACGGCGCGTAAATAATCCAACACAATTGTTCCACGAAATTATTGTTACTCGATTCATCTCGAATGAGATCTCTTCACCACGGCCGGATTTCGCGTCAAGTTTTAACTGTAAATGTTTAAACTTTAACAACATTTCTCAAATCGATGTATTCGGACGATTTTTCAAATTCAGTTTGATTTTTCAAAGAATTCATGAAAATTTTTAAAATGCAATACAGAAATCTAAATAATTTTCCTATTTTTCAGATTATATGCGATATCTCTCGATTTGATAGTTTTTCTTGTTATTACCGTACTCTTGATTTTTTATTAAAGAGAATTTCCGAACGACGCCTTTGCTTTTGCGAAGAACATTTATTCGCGCGGGAGAGACACGGTCAATCACACACTGTCGACTCGAATCGAACAATCGACGCGCATAAACTCCGTCGGGCGTGTAAACCAGATAATATAATCCGTTTTATAAAGTGCTGGACGACGACGGACAGATATATATATATACGTAATTCGTGACGTTAGAGTTACCCGATACCGGTGCGCAACAAACGTTACGCCAATATACCGATCCGCGTCTTTTAACGCCGAGTAAACAAAGTTGCATTGCGACCTTATTTTCCACAGTAGAATGACCTTAACGCGCAATTTACGTTTCGTCAAGCAATGTTCACCGCTCTTTCGCACTTTGCAATCGCATATTATTTGATTAGCTATCACGGCTCTCATTCAGTTATTTATAATTGAAGACTATTATTAAAAAAAAAAAAAAAAAAAAAAAAAAAAATCGAACTTTTGCCGGTCGTTCTCTTTTCAAAAAATAATGACATTTAAATGATATAATTTATATTTCATCACTAAATAAATATATATCTTTAGACATATGGCGATAGAGCTCATCTAAAGCTCTGGGCTTCTTATATATCTCTCAAACAGAGAGAGCACCTGGTTCTTGATTAGCTGATAAATAAAAGAAGAAACAACAAAGTTGCAACGACCTTCCTTTCCGCACTGACCTGGATGACCTTACCAGTTATATATACCGTCCGCGCCTAACTGATACGCTTCTGCCGCGTTATGTGCGCGCCCCCGGCAACACGTATACGTATACATACATACACACACGCATATCCGTCTTACCCGTAATTCCCGATGTGTGCGCGCGACGTGCGTGGCGCACAGGTTCGATAGAGAAGAAGAGGTGTGGCATGTGTGCGGGACGCGATGGAAACGGGAGGAGGACAGCGAGCACGAACGGAAGAAAGCGAGAAAAGGACGCAAGGCAGAGGTGCAGAGCGCGTAGGTAGCATTAGTCGTCGATCGCGTTGCTCTTATTGCCGCGTGGATAGCGGAATGCGCGAATTCTTCGAGGAGCGAGAGAAAGAGAGAGGAAGATGGAGAGCAACAGACACTGTGCCAGCGGCAGTTCCACCGGTGCCGCTGGCCTGTGCGATTCGCTGCGGTGGCCAAAGCAGCGACCAACGACCGAGCAGATGCCGGCCGAGGTGAGGGAACAGCGAGCGTCCTTGCCCCAGGGGACAGGGGCGTGCGGCAAGACCTTGAGGGATATAGCCGAAGGGATAACACAGGTACAATCTCTCAAGGGGTTATTGGCGCGCGGAAGCAGAACAAAACAAAACAAAACAAAAGAAAAAAAAAAGAAAAAAGAAGAGTAACGATTTACTTTATTGCGAGCAAACGCGATACGGCGAGAATCGCAATTGCAGCAGAATACCGGAATCTTTTGATATTCATTAGCGCGTAAATCAAACGCGCGGTCTCTCCGCGCGGTCTGGCGGATCAAAAGTTAACTGGAACTATTCGTTTTCGCGCCGCGTTATGAGTTGTTTTATCGTTCGTAACGAAATTTTACAGTTATATCTGTGGACGGAAGTCTACACGTAACAAGTCTAATACAGAGATAAGACAAACCGTACGCGCATTACATAAGTTATGTTGCATTGTGCGCGATGATGATGCTTAAAAGAAGCGAGCGAGCGAGCGTTTATATTTATACATATAAGGATCATCAAAACCTCGCATCAGCTTTTCATTATTCAAACAAAAGTTATGAGGTTTATCGGGAGGTTTCTCTCGCCTCGTACGTAAGCAAACTCGCCAATGCAGGTGTATCCTTCCTGTATAGGAGAGATCGGTAAGAAGAGAGAAAAAGAGAGAGCCGGAGCCGGCTACCGGTTAGCCCAGGTCAGGGTTGCCCGCGAGCTACAATTTGGCATTTCTTGAAGATCCTCTCTCTCTCTCTCTCCTCTGTCGAGTGTAATTTGCCTGGCTCTACCCCGTCAAGGAATCCGGTCCGTCGAGGAGGTCGATCGTTAATCGATGCAAAGTGAAGCGAACGGGACACACGGAGAAAGCAGATAATTACACAATCCGGCGCTTAATGAGGCCGAGTGATCTCTCGGTGATCGATTTCGATAATGCGAGTGCACGAAGCGACTCGCGAAGATCTGTCACTTGAAGAGATCGATCGATTTTCTCTCAGTTGATGCGATATCCTAACAAAAGCTAATACGAGTTTAACAGTTTCATAACAGCGCAATAATACGCGCGTATCATAACGAGCGTATGCGCGTAATATCGCGCTGTGTAGCACCCGCGTGCAATTTTATTCTCGATGTTAGGTGCGCGCTCGATCCCGACAAACTTTCTTCCGGGCTTTAAAAGACCGGCTGTTATACCTGCCGCGCCTTACGTAGCGGATGCAGCTTGTTCCCGTTTCTAGAGTCCGGTTGCCGGAGGACTCTGTTCCGCGCGAGATATGCAATCTCTGCTTTATCTCTCCCCCACCCGATTGCCCGGTCGCTTTGAAATTCCAACCGTGTTTGATCCTCCGATTTTTCACGCGACGCGACTTGATTCTCGATGGCGTTTCGGGCGATCGAACGTTGTTCACGTGTGATAAACGCAAGTCAGCGATCAACGTGCTTCCGCAATGCTCCCTTTCGAACGCACCAACGCGTACGAGCATTTACTCGTCGCCGAGGACTGGTCCAGACACCAACGTGTGTGTGTATACACACGCACACGTTGCGTTTAATAATCGCCATTCCGGACTCGCCTGTCGCTTGTCAGGATTATGCTCGGCGCGTTCGCGTGCGTGTAACGGTAAAGTTAATTAATATTCTTCTTCCTCTCTCGCAAATAATTTAGCCGAGTTACGCGCAAAGTGAAATCGTAAGATCTCCGCTAATTTCGCGAGATCGATCAAACCGCGTGTGTTTCACGCGTGTGCGTTCATACATCAACCTCCGGAGGTTCTCGTCGTGTAGCGAAGAAAAATACGTTATCGTATTCTCCGCGCAAACGTTATATTTGTTATTCTATTCGCGAAGATCCGAGATAACGCGCAAGGGTGTTGGTTCGCATTACACACCGGTTATTACGATCCCGGATAAATTTCGCGTCGCGTCGTCTCGATTCGCTGCCTTCCGCGCGGTGCGTCGAACGAGCTGACACACCCGGTGCGCGCAATATCGTCACGGAAGATACGCGCGATATTAAAAAACACCGGTCCTTCTGCCGCGGGCTTCTTATTCCTTATTTCGTTTTCAATTATCGAAGCGTATTTCGCTCCGAAGCCCGTTTCAAAGAGAAATCTCGCACCAGATCGTCTCTAGATCGGTGAATGCAGAAAAGAAGATAGCGATGACGATCGTTAGATTCTCGTCGTGAAAACAGTTCTCTCGAGAGAAAGAAATAAAAACCGGCTGTTAAAAGATATTTATAAGCCGGTGAGATAATAAGCGCCCCATTCCCTCAAGCGCGTAGTAAAGTCGCGTGTAAAGTAGCGGATTCGTTCGTAACGAGGCACTTGTTGCGTACGCGTGCACACAAATTGATATTCCCTCGCACAATTCTGATTCTTCTATCCCTTGTTGCAATCCCCCCCCCCCTATATTCTGTTCATTTAACTGATTCAATTCACGCGGTGTTCCGTTATATCGAATCGCTCAGCGAAATATAAATTCAGAAAGAGTAAACACGTTGGTAAACAGTCGCGACCAAAGATCTAAAACGACGATCAAACAATCGACGGTGTGTGTAAAGCTCTTTTCGAATTACCGAGCTGCCGAGGAAACTTGATTTTGTTTTCTCTTATTGAACCGAAGAAGAAAGTGATTTGTGGAGGAACATTCGCACAATCATCATCTCCTCTTACGCGGGCTGAGGCAATGCAACGTCATTGTACGCGCAACTTTCGATCTGTCTACCCGTTGTTGTTACTGCACTTTCCGGGGGCGTATCGTATTGCTCGAAGCTGGAAGTCGCGCAAAGGTTGTCCGCGGCGCAACACATTTCAAGCGTTAGGAGATAAATTATGAGATGAAATGTCGCGCGCGAATAGCAGTGAGGTTTATCGCAATGAACGATCGTTCGCTACCTAATTGTTCGCGCTGCGAGGCGCTTTGAGGAAGTCATAGTCGAGGAGGAAGGTGTGTATAGCCTAGGATTCTCTCGCGATAAGAAGCGGCGAACAACTCGCGAAGGTCTCGGGACCTTAGGGACAACGGTTCTTAGAAGTGCAAGAGAGCTGTAATCGTTGCCCGGCGGCCGTAGCCAGTATACGAATCACTGTCGGCAGAAAAGTAGCAGCCCGCGGGCTCCGTAATTTCTGTAAATACACAGTGAAAACACCGCGCGCGTCCCCTCGCAGTCATTCGCCGCGTCTCACCTCTCTCTGTCTGGGGCGGCGAGAAAGAAGACCGGAGGAAACTCGAATAGATCTATCTATACTCTAGCTCGAGCTGAAGATGTATGCTGAAAATTTATTTCGATTGGCACAAGGGTTGAGACATTTCTGTGCGAAATGTGTAACGAAAGAAACGACTCGTTCTCAGATTCGTTCACGCGCGAGTATTTTCAGCGCGAGATTCGTGTGTGTTTCGCGTGTCTAAACAGAAACTATTATTAGTGAAAGAACTGAAGACTGTCGTTATGTCGTTACGTGCTGAATTAATCTGTTTTTCTCCTTTTTTTTTCGTTTTTTTTTTTTTTTTTTTTTTTTTTTTTTTGAGATACAGCAGACGAAATCTTCGTTTCTGTCAGGCGTGGGGACTAATGACAGGGATGTCTGGCGTCGGGGAAGATCGTGGCAAAGACGAAACCGTATGATTGAGTGCAGGAAACGTAATGCAGCGAACGCGTCCGGTAGGGTTGAAAATCGACGATCGCCAGCCGAAAATTTACCTTAACGAGCGTCATTACGGCGTCGTTACGCGCTCCAGGAAATGCGTGAGACGAAAGATCTAAACTCGGAATCTACAAACTGGTTTGTGTGTGTGGCGGTGGCATCACGCGTGGGCACGGCCGGCGTGTCTTCCGATTTCTGCCTCTCAGCTTCTTCATCAATCTAGAAACTCTTTACTTCCCGCGATTACATTCCCTTATTACAACGCGCTTAATTTAACGATATACTGGCGTCCGCGTTAATGTCAGTGAATTCTTCTCATTGCGGTTTTTTTTTCTTCATCTTGCCTAACTGTTTCATAGCTTGAGCGCGTTATGATATCGCATGTCTCGCTCGCTCTTAAGAGGATATTGGTCCTGCTGTGCAAATCGTACGAACAGTTAGTGGTTTAGACTTATTTTCGTATCGCTCGAACAACAAAAAGGAACGAATAAAAAAGCAAATGGAAGAAAAAAAACGAAATTTCTGTCGAGTCTCGATTTTCAAAAATTGAATAATTTTTAGACAATTGAAATCCGACAAAACATTAAATTTTCTAAGAATCGAAGAATTTCTAGAAAATTGAATTGTTTTACAGTTACCATCTTATTACGCAATAACAATCGTAAGTATATAACAGCGCTAAGCGAACTTATTCCCACTTATTGATAATACATCTGAGCCACTTATCTAAGCAACAATCTGTGTGGAAATAATATTGTTAAGAACGTTAAGATGAATACGATTGACAATTTTTGTTTCATTATTGGTACATACATGTTGTTTGTCGCGTGTATTCGAGAAAACAAACATCGCGTTGGAAGATTCGCTCTCGAACACACTAGATACTGTGGAATGTTGATTAACATTGTCATTAACACAACGGGTTCGTGCTACGATAGCGGTAGTTAGCACGGGAGAGAAAGAGCGGTTCGTGATGCAGTTCACGGGTTTTCAGAAAATGGTATCAATGTAAACACAAGTACCGGCGAATAATGAGTTGAAATATTCCATAATGTGCAACGTTGTAGTCCGCGCGCTCACGTTTACACGCGGGAATCGTAAACTTCGTAGCGTTATACGCATATCTAGCATAGGCGGGTTATCGCGTATATATCGGTCCGCACAACATCGCTATTACCTCTCCCTTTCCGTTTTACAACCCGATCGGTGAACTTCTGAGAGAGGTGGATATGTGCGCTTCGTTGCGCGCCGAAGCGCGTCCTTAAACTTCGGCATCAAGCGGCAACGTAATATCAACAGTTTACAACCCGCTGTACAGTTGCTGTAACGCAACGCGAGAGATCTGTGCCTCTCGCATTGCGTTAAATAATTTGCTTCCTGAAATATATATAGTGATGTGTTCCCACGTTCCTGATTGGAAAACAAAATGAATAGGTATTTGAAACGATACGGAACGCGCAATTTGTAAAGTAAAATAATTTGCAAGCATTCTGCGATCTCTCTAATACGTATGCACATCTCTCTAATACGTATGCACATCTCATAATATTGATAAATTCTAATTTGTAACTTATTTAATTACTAATTCTATTTCATACACGTATCCCGAGAAAAAGTAAAAATATATAATCATATAAGATTATGCGTAAGTGTTCAGATGGCCCCGAGATCAGATCTGATCTTACAAGAAATTTGGCGCATTCTGATCAGTTATACATAATCTTATATGATCATATGTTTCTATTTTTTCTCGAAATATCACGAAGTATTTAATTATTTTTATAAACATGTAAAACGTTCTTCTTTCTTGTAAAAGTCTTGGGCTCTAATACCGTTTGTCTTATGACAATTTCACCTGTGATACTCTTAAATACTTGCTTGCAAGATTACATAAATCGCGTAATAAATATATAATGTGTATAAATAAATGGAATATTTGCCAGAAACTGAAAAAAAAAATGCCTCTTTTGATGCGATCTGATCTTTATATTATGGCGGTCTCTCCCACGGCGTGTAATCGTGCCTGAAAGATAGGCCAATGAGCGAGTTCAGACTGGGAAGGAAGATCGCGTAATGAAATCAGCTCGCGTCTGCGTGAAACACACAGACCCGAGCGTCGCGCGGGGAACTCGAAAAACACAGCGGCGACGAGGCGACGTGGGATCGTCCTTGTCTGCGCTCCCGCGGCCCCCATTGTTCGTGCCGACGACTCCGCTTTGCTCGCTGCTAGCATAAGGCGGGAACGCGCGCGTATGTGCTGCACGAGTATCGAAAGTAGTTCACTTCACTCGGTGGATTGTCTTATGTTAGTTGCGCCGCGCGTTGAATCGTGGGTTTCTTCGCGTCCCCCGTAACCCAGAAAGAAAGTGAATTTCTTGACGCGATTGGGAGAAGAACGCGTTCATTTTTTTTTTTTTTTTAACGAACACGAAACGAACCTTGGCATAAAAATTATTCCAACAAACATGAAAAATTGAAAACGTCATTACGCGCGATATTGTTTAAGATTTCGCCATTTTTTCAAGCGCTCGTAGAAGCTAATGAATTATAACGCCAAGAAGCGTGAAAAAGAAATATATACCTTTACGATTCCTGCAACTTAAAATACAAAATGCATTTCCGTTCGCTTTTAATCTCGCGGCAAAAAAAACATCAACCTGTTGCGTAAGCCATATTTATTGGTCAGAGAGGAAATGTAACATCGACTTTGATTTATCCTTTGCGGGTTGTTCAATATCGAGACAATAGCCTCTGGAAATCAATATCTAGTGCAATATTCTGACCGGATGTCGATCAAAACCGTGTGCATAGTCAGCCCTTTCAATTGGCACATTGAATATTCTATTAAAATAGTCTCAACCTTTCTCCGCCGAGATCAAAATAATTTTATCCAATAATAAACAACGTATTGAAAACAATACGTATTGAATGTTTTTCAATTCTAATAATTTTTTAATTTGTCAAAATTTTAACACTATCTCTTTTTATAAGCAAGTTAAATTTTAATAAAAATCCGCAAGAGAGAGAAAATTTATGCAATAGATACTGAAACACGAAAAAAAAGAAAAACAAGATGCAATTAATATACATTTTCTCACGTGACGAATAATTTTCCCCGCGCGATAGTCCCCAGCATGAGTAATCATCGTGTAATCAGCATATAATAAACACACATGCGAGCTTTATCTCGAGCGCTATCGCGCGACATCGATTTCACAAGACGTTCCCAAGGAGGAGAGGCACAAAACCGCCGCGTGTTTTTCGCAATTGTTTATGCAGTTGATGCTCGAAGAAGGAAGTAACGATGGAAGATTATGACGCATAAAGAACTCATCGTTTGACTCGCAGTCGATTTCGTGCAATTTACAGCTTATAATTTCAATTGACCTTCTGTGTGCCGAGCTGTGTGTTCGACGTTGCTTGTCGTTATAAGATATCGCAGACGATATTTCCTTTTTTTTTTTTATTCCGCAATTGCCAAAGAAGTGCGGATATGAAGGTCCCGCGTTATGGTGTCTTAAACAAAAGGGACATCAAGCATGGCGCAAGAAAAGCTGAATCAAACTGAAGTCGGCTACTATCGCCGACGGCCGTGCGTCGCCATCGCCACCGCGATGGGAACCACGAGATAGCTCTGCCCACATTGATTTTCAAGAACGCCAAATTGCAGGAAGCGGGAGGTCAGATCGACTCGTCGGCGGCGTGGCGTAGGCCGTGGGGAACCGACTGAAAGTACAACGGCCAGGGAGGATGCACCTGTGCACCTGCAGCCGACTCGTCCGGCGGCGGTCGACCTCGCGCGATCGTCGAATGCGGCACTTCCGGAAGCCGTTCGCCAGCAACTTTCGCCGCACGGAGTTTCGCATTTAAACAGTTTTCATGCCAATTTCACGACTCGCATACAATTCACAAAAAGAATTTTTTTGTCTGTATAACAAAAAAAATACTGACTCATATTAAAAAAGAAAAAGAATATTTTTGAATTTAGAACTTGTAAGTTTCGAAAGTAAATCTAAACGCAAGACCAACTTTGCATTAGAGATAAAGTATATTATATTTAATAGAAAAAAATGTCAAAAACTATGTTAAAGATATTTCTAAGTATTTAATGGATTTTTCTGCGGCATCTAAAAGCCGCAGCCTAAACTCGATAGTTAACGTGTATCGAGAATCACGGTGTGGAAGAAAAGAAGAAGAAGAAGAAGAAGAAGAAGAAGAAGAAGAAGAAGAAGAAGGGAGGTCAGACGAGGTTGCGCACGTTTGCGCGCGCGGCGAAAGTGTGTATAACACACGCCCGCTCTAACCGCGAGTATGAATTGCGGAGCGCGTGCTATCACTACACCGGCCGCTTAATTGCATTAACCGGCACGAATGGTAGTCACGATACCGAGTGACACCGAGTTACTGAACGTCTATGACGATAACATCTTGCGAGTTTTATAAAAAACGAGTCGCACGCGGGACCCGAAGTCGATAATGTCCGGTCACGCTTTCGGTATCTCGTCCGACCGCGTTAATAAATAAGTGTCGAGTGAAAATTACGATTAATAATTTTGTTACTCGGTTTAGCGAAAAATTCTCTCTCTATGAGAGAGAGATAACATTTTATCATATATTATTTCGTTCCATATCGACTCACAAATCAGTTAGTAGTCCGCGCGGAAATGATTGCGGGCCGAAAAGATCCGAGTTTAAATCCGGTTGCGACATTAGAGCCTTGTTATTCAAAATAAAAGCGTTTCGAGCGTTTTCTCGACGATGTCGGGAATCTATTTGAAGCCGTGATTGATCTCGATGTCTTTGACAAGTGAAAGACATCGTCGCGTCACCGATAAGAGCAGTGTAGAGAACTGTAGAAAAGATAAGTACTTACTTACCGTCTTGTGAATGTCGCGTAAACACGATAGAAACCGAGAGCGTTTCAGCTGACCTGCATTTTCAAAAACAATAGACATCTCCCGCGATCTGAGAGATCAACAATTTCATTTCACAATTACTTCGCCGTGTGTGTTGTTTCCGTTGCATCAGCGCGCCGTTTCGCATACAATGCTGATGCGCCAGCAACCTGCCGCTTGTTTCTTATAATAAAACGCGCAGGCGATGATTACGAGATGGTTAATCATCCGTTATTACATTTTACAAAATGTTGCGCCTTCCCCCTTTCGCCCCTCTCTCTCTCTCTCTCTCTCTTTCCTTATTATTCTCCTTGTGGATGACGGAAGAGCGAGACTGGGGCGAAAAGAGAGACCACGGGGAATGCGTGTGCGTGCGTGTGTGGGGAGTGTGTTGCTCTCTCGCTTGGGAATCCGACGCGGAGCACGTCCTTGACCGGGTCTATCGTGTGACCGATCTCCGGGCGCATCACACAATGCTTCCCCTTCACCCATACCCGTCTTCAACGAGCGACCCTCTTCTGGGACTAGAACTCGGGAGGCCCCTTCGCTTAACCGCGCGCGCATTTCTCGCACCGATCACTTTGTCTCGCCGTTTGAACGCAACCGCGCGTCGCGTCGCGTCGCGCTTACGCTCGCCGACACGCAACGCGTACGCACGTACACACACACACACACACACACACACACACACACACACACACACAGTACGTACACAACGTGGTCTTACGCCGTCCGTATTCTGCAATACAATGCGAAATCTAGCGTGTACGATCGCCTTTTTGTGCGACTATTGTTCGCGCCCCGGTTTAATATTAATTACACATGCGACGCCGCAACACACGGCCGAGACTTTCCTTCGCGCGTGCACAGACGACGGGGGAGGGAGGCGCATTGGATTTGACGCAACTTGACTTTAACGTAGAAGGGACGAGAGAGGTGAAAATCTGTGCTTCTTTTTTTTTTTTTTAGCACTTACTCGCCTTTATCCCAAAGATCCATTACGTAGCGCCGAGTACACCGCGCTATAAAATGTTTCTCGGAAAAGGAGACCGCGTGTACGCGGAGTAGCAAAGCTCATTGTTGAGTAAATCAAGTAGATCATGTTAAGATCTCGGATAGAAGCAGACCGATTATTTAGAAGTTACGATTATTGTTTATTATTCACGCAAAAAGACTTTTCTCCGCCGTAAAAATCGATACGTATGTATTTCTGTGAACAAGGGGGGTTGTTATATCTTGTAAACGTGCTGTTTGTCTTTTTTTTTCTTTTTGTTTTACTGCCGTGTGATGAGAACCTCTGTTTATAGTTAAAATAGTAGGAGAGAAAGAGAGATAGACTGCGAGGAGTAATGCCATCTCGAGCCGACGAGCGGCAAGGGGGGTGGGACGAACTGAGACAATGGAGCATTAAAGCTACGGCGTGGTTTTCTAGACAGGAAATTACAGGGATCACGCGGAGATTGACAGAAAAACGACTCCGGCAAGTCGTAGACAACGAGTGCACGATACAACCCCTCCCTCCCGTCCCCCTCGTCCCCTGTTCCTCCCGTTTCAGCACATGTGAGAATCACCCTTTCGATTCTCAACACTTTGGTCATTAGGGGAAAAAAAAAAAAAAATCTTCTTTGAAACCATCTAGCGATTCTTGATTCAAAGAATATCAGGTTTTTGCGAAAATCAAAACGACAACGCGATTATAATTACGACATTATCCCAACGAGAGATGAACGTTTACTCTCGATGGGCGATTTCGTTATTATCTCGATTTTGTTGTCATAACTTGATCTCAAGCAAGCGCGTCGCAGCTGCGAATATAACGTCTTAATAATCACACAGCGCGGCAAGTTTTCTGCCCAGCGCATGCATGATTTACGACGTGCTTTATTATCACCAATCGAACCGGCCGATAAACGTGCATCGCGAGCCATCGTGTAATTCATCACTCGAGAGAAGAAGAAGAAGAAACAAAAAAAAAAAAAAAAAAAAAAAAAAGGGAAGATTTCGTCGAATCGCTATTTCTGGACTAGGAACCGCTCAGTTTGCAAGGAAGTTCGATAAGTGAGTCCCTCCGGATCGTTCAAGGTTATACGGCCTGACCGGGCATATCGCGGGATGCAGCGCGATGCAATCGCATTCTTTACAGATCGTACTAGATCGTTTTCTCTGTTTCTCTTATACGCACACATACACACAGGAGGAGAATATGTTGAGCGATTTTCTCACGTCGATTTAATTCTAGGCGCGCTAACCGATCGATCTTGTTGGGCGGCAAACGCGTCTCCTTCGTATTCGAGGAGCGTATCAATCAATCAAAATGGGTTTCTTGTGTAGATTTTTCAGGAATTTTGTTATATAATTAATAATTAAGTGATATCCTCACATTTTGTTTTTTTTTTCGATAGTTTAAAACACTTGAGGAATTACTTGGTCAATTGATTTTGTCTTATATTTTATATATGTCGTGAGTTGCTTATTTTTTCTTTTTGAGATATATGTACGCGCGGTAAAGAATCATATATACATATATATATATTTTATATTGTATATAATATATGATTTTTATAATATATATTATATATATATAGATGTATATATAAGTAACCGTGGAGTGAACTGCGCTCGTACATCAGGGAATTCAACCTGCCTTGTAAAAAAACAGATCGAGTCCGATTTTTTTTTATGATACGGACGAACTATCCGGCATTATCTCGCTCTGGGTACGCTCCCTTTTTCACGGAGTTGAAAGAAGCTATAGTGAAAAAAAACGCAAGTCTGCGGTTTTTGTTATATGTTGTGGCACTTTCTCGTTCCGAATTTTCGACACAAGCGGTCACTGCGTATTTTGTTTCTCGCTCTCGAAATTGAAAAATCGAATCTTGAAGAATCGAATCTCACAAACGGAATCGAACAGATCGATCAATGATTATTCGACATGTTTTGAAATTATTCGAAGAAGAAGTTCCAGCGTTGTTCTATTTGAGGAGCTTATTCGACGCGGAAACACAAGGCGTTTGATTTCAGACGGTTTCCTGGCGTTGCTGGAGATCATGATGCTCCTTACACGGAGAAAGATGCCGATGACGTACGGCGTCGTGGCTATCCATTATTGGGGGAACGATAAATTCTCCCCCGGCCGGGGTTGACCGGGTGAACCGGCCAAGTGCGGCGTGTCGTACCGCGCATTCGATCCTGCCGGGTGGTAGGTCTCTCTCTCTCTCTCTCTCTCTCTCGGCTAATAAAGAGAATAAAGAGAAGCACAGGAGGAAAGAAGGGATCAAGCGGGATATTGGCAACATTAAGTATAAATGCAACCTACCGAGATTTATGCCTGTCGAGGAGAGGAGAGAGCGTCGGCGAGAGGAAGAAGAAGAATCGGATGAGGGAATGAGAGGGGCAGAGAGGACGAGCGCAGAAGGGATGAGGTCGCCGCGAGGCGTAGTGGACCACACGGAGAGCCGGGCCCGCTCATGGGGGGCCCTTACTTCGACTTTCCTCCGAGCGCCCTTCGTGGGACCTCTCTGTCCTCTTCGCTCCGCCTTACTCCCCTTTCTTTGCATAACTGCGATTTGCTGCTACGTCGATACCGGAAGGTAATGAAAGGGAAAAACATCGGCGAGGGCAGTATCCAGAATTCTCTCAGCTGGTATTATCCTGGTGTTGTGTTCTCAAAAGACAGCTAAAACGGACATCCCGGGGCTCGGTGAAACAATCGATATTTTAATATCGATAGCGGTGGTAAAATTATTTGTTACTTTGGACGAGAAACAATAAGAAACTAGTTCGAACTACTTTGATTTGTGCTAGAAACAAGATGAGACACGGTAGATACTGTCGATTCTTGTTTAATAATTCGAGAGATTTCACAAGAAGCAGTCTTTCGATTTTATCTCGCATGTGATTTCGACAGCAGACGAATGACGTGCGTGTGTGTGCGCGCGCGCTAAAAACCACACAACCTTATTCGAGAAAGATCGTTAGTGAGCGCTGTGTACAACTTTTCGATAGCAAGGCTCTTCATCTTCTTCTTCTTCTTCTCGCTCTGTTTAATCGCTCTATATCTTTCCGCCTTACGATTCGCGCGATACATACATATTCGTGTAGAAAGAAATAAAGAGACGACTTCTCGCCAGAAAATAGTGAAAACGTTACGCGCGTTATGGATCGATGATAAGAAATAGATAAATTCACGTCATTCTCTCACCCAGAGCTCTTCTCACAGGTGCGAAGAGAAACAGGAATTATCGAGAGAACCGAATACGCCATAAATATATTTCCTACGTTCGTTTTTCGTTTCCGATAGAGGGTTCCGATAAATTGCCGCGCTCGTTAACTCCAATTTCCAATGTGTTTTTTCGCCGCGCAGAAATCTCGCAGTTTCTATTTACGACTCGACATTTATAAATAACATTTTTTCGAGATATCGCGTAGTTTCTCCTTTTTTTTTTTTTTTCTGAAAAATGCGCGCATAAATAGAGACAAGCGTCCTGCTCGTTGGATTAACTTAATTTCATCGATCGAAGCCGGCACGACTGATTGGACGAAAAGAGAGACGTACATATAGAGAAGACCGGAAGCACGTTCGTTATGTTCGTTATGTAGGTAGCCGTAAAGATAACCTGTCACTCTTGCATACGTAACGCATAATGTTACGCAATCATTAAGTACGTCGTGTCTAATGATCCTTGCTCGACGACAACGTCAGAAAAGAACGAATCCGATCGTTACACCACCGACGAAAACCGGTTCGTACAATGGCGAGCTTCGATTTCAACCAGATTCACCTCCGACGTCGCTTGATCCGCCTCATGAATGCGGAATTAGTCGAGCTAGTAATTAAATTACAAACAACAGCCGACTGCGATATATATATCGAATATATATATATGTACTGAAGGAGAAGCGATTTAACGCGAAATTGCTGATGTCACTCAACATGTTATCCGGAACGCGCGCAGTTCGTTTTCGTTCGCGTCGCGCGCGCGCGACCGGAAGTGTCACAATTTTTCGCCGCGAAAGTAATGAGGCGTATTGGTTCGGGCCGCGATGACAGATACCCTTGTCGTGCCGATATACGACGCGATGTTTCGAGCGCAACACTCGTTATACACGAGTTGCACAAAAAAAAAAAAAAAAAAAAAAAAAAAAAAAAAGTTACGGATGTGCGAACATAGCATCGCTCGGAACAAATTGAACGATACGCGCGGAGACAGCTCGCGCGTACTCGCGCGATTAATGTCGATCGCGGACGGTGATTGCCGACGGAGAGGAAGCGATTCGTTAACACCGGCCCGTTATCGCATCGCCGGTGGCTCGATGTAATTGAATTGATATAGAATTGAGAGACGCCGCGGCGCTTTCTTTCTCGCGCGCGTAAGGGATATAAGCGATCGCTAGGACGAGCGGAATCTCGCCGGGATCGATGTGTCCGCGAGACGAGGGTTCAATTAGAATCCTCGTGTGCCTCGTGTTTTTCCTAGTCTACAAATTAGCGCGCCGACCGCACCTTCGTCTGTCTTCCGATGAAGGGAAATGCGGAAACGGCGCGGCCCGTTGTGTGAGATTCATGCGAGATTCATGCGAGATTCATACGTGGTTCGAACGCGATCGCGTAATACATTTGCTCTCGGGACTTCCGAGAGAAAGAGCGACAAATAACTTCTGTCTCTCGTGCAAAATTACGAAATTCTTGCTTGGATCTTTCTTCCGCCTTCTCTGTATATATATTCTCTAATATACGTTTAAGTCCTTTGCGAGTTTGTCGTGTTTTTCCATTCCGTTAATTAAAACTCAATTAAATGTACAAACAATTACACGCTACAGAATTCAACACCTGTACATTCTGTATAGAACAGTGTATGTCTCTAGACAGAACTACTTTAGTCGTCAGAAAATATATATTACATTTTTGTTTTCAAACAAAGATCTTAATTTAACATAAATTTGTCAAACTGAATGAAAATAAAAAAAGAAAAAAAAACTTGTTTGCAGGTGCAAATGTCGAGAGAGAAAGACTAGCTAGACGTGTTGAAGAATTGTGTGTTACGAGAAAGACTACGCGCGTAGCGTAAAGCGCGATTACAATGAAGCGAGGTGTAGCTTGAGCTAGACAAGCGACTGACATCATCCAAACGAAACGCAAAACAGTTTGCAGAAAACGCGTCGCGTGCACGTGTCAGACGCTAGACGAGTGCATGCCGCATGCACTCGAGCGTGAGATGCGTTGCGGCGTCGTTCCACATACACCGACACACATACGCACGCGCGTGTGCGATGCGCGTCAACGTGAAGGCGGCGGCGGAGATAGATAGGGATACGGCAGGAAATGATTCGTACTGTATCTTCTCCGTCCGGCCGAACAATGCCACCGTGTGACTCATCTTCTCTCTCTCTGTGCGAGCCGACGCGAGAGCTACGAAATAAACTCAAAAATAAATCCGCGGCATCATTCCATCTCAACCGGATCGTTGATGGCGTTTATATGAAGTGAAGAAAACGTTCGTTGCGATATGAAATCTCTACCACTTTTGCGGCGATATTGTTACGCCAATATAAATATTCATTTTCCACCGCGCAATTTGTTCGATCGTAGCGTAAATATATATTAAACCGAGCGATGAGAGAAATTTTCCCGAATTGCAGCGAGCGAGGTCTTGCCAGAGATCTTTTCTTGCCGCCGTTACAGAGCGTTAAAAATACAGTGTCTTCGGCGCGCAATTTCCACTGCGCGCTCTCTTCTCTTTCGACGTAGAAAAAACAGTTTACGTGCGATGTATATAGCGATGTAACATTGGTATATAATACCGGGGTGTAATTACGGCGTCTAATAGGGATTACGGCTGGGCCGCGAGGGGAATCGAACATCGAGAGAAGGTAACCCGATGATGATCGATACCATTGGTATCATCGCGCGGTAATTATGGGCGCGGTACGACGGCAGCGGCGGCGGCGGCGGCGGCGGAGGGCGGCGGAAGGCGGCGGAGACAGGAGAACCGGAGGTGGTAGGTAGCTCGAGGACTGCGGGGCTCAGGAGTAAAGAGCAAAGTAAAGGGTTCCTGCGGTCGGAGGCGCGTTGTTGCGGTTAAAGCCGTAACACGTCGCGTCCGAGCTGCAGCCGCTTCTTAACTACCCGCTCGCCGCGAAGCGCGCTCGATACCTGCTTGGATACCTGCTTGGTAGCCACGCCGCGCATTTATAATATACGCGCCTGAGACGCGGCATCGATTATTGGTCATACACGACCGCAGAGCTCTCTCTTTCTCTCTCTCTCTCTTTCTCTCTCTCTCTCTCTCTTTTGACTTGCTCGAAGTCAGCGGATTCGTAGTAACGACAATTTTCGATAACAAAAACCGCCAGCAAAAAGTAAAAGTATACGAACACAATTATAATATATATCAAGATGAATCGGGAGTTGCAGCAACGTTTTTCGCGAGCGAGATGCGCCCAGTTCGGGCACACTTTTATCACGCGAAGCAGCAAGTGCGTAATCAGACAGAAAGAATGTTATTTCGATCAATTGAAAGTATCCGCGAAAAATATAGAGTGCGCTTGTATATACATATATGTGGAATGACAATAAAGAATTGCGTTCGTGACGATGTTATAATGAGCTGCAAAAAATTGTAAAAGAGAAATGTTTTCGCAAAGTGAAAAAATCCAATTTGCGATAGTAAAATGCATCCACTGTCTCATGGAATCCGCGTCGCGCGGGACTTAATAACGCAGAGAGAGATAGATAGATAGATAGATAGTAGCGTATATTTTAGCGCAGAGAGAGAGAGAGAGAAAAGGGGAGAAGACGTTTCCATAAACCGTAACGAAAAAAAACAGAGATACACGGGAATCCTGGCGCGAGCCGGCGCGCGTAAGAAGAATTTTATGCGCCGCGCGTGCAATTATAATACTCAAGTCGAAATAAATGGCGGACGATTACCGAGGCGACCGCAGGATTCCCGGTAACTCTTGGCGAGGCGACAGCTGACGTATAAATGTACGTTTATGCTAGATGGCCATTCCGAACTGACCGAAAAAAAAAAGTCTACACCGGTCTGTCACGTGCAATTATAACGCAGCGTGTCAGCACGTAAAGTAAACGCGACCGCAGAGTCCTGTTTGCTTATTTAAATCTTAGAGGGGAGGGAGGGAGGGGGACATGCGCTGCAACTGCGAGTTTTGGCGCAAAAACGCTCACGCTTGAACGTCATGAGAAACAATTTACTGTAATCTCATGCACGATTATATACAATCGCCGATTATATGTGCGAACCTTCTTACGCCGCATGGAAATCGCAGTTTAAACGGACATATTGTAATTTGCGAGTGAAACACAAAAAAGAAAACAATTGTTCAATTTTCTACGGTTTTACACCGGCGACGTCCTTGCGTTCTTCCTGCAGCTTTTCCGCGCCTTCGTCCTTCGCGCGGATTGGGAGAAAACGCGTGCGTTTTGCGCTCGTGTCTATGCTTCGCGTGTCGATTTCTACTCGCCGATTGTGCAAAAGCGGTTTCACCGGTTCATTAAATTCGCGCAGGACCTTCGGTATTAATTAAAATCGAAGAAATCGGCACGCGCGCACAATATCGCTTCTCGCGCCGAAGCATATAAAATTCACATAAAGCGCGCCCGATGACTTTTTTTTTTGCAAAGCGCGCTTGCTGCGAATCTTTTTGCCACTCATTCCGCCTCGAGGGGTGTGATTATAAACATGTACATGGAAATCGTAAAGACGACGATTTCGCTTCAATTTCACCACTCGATACGAGGAGATAACGGTTGTCCATTAAGATCGCCAGCAACGATAATGAATCCCTCGTACGTCGATCAAGCCACCGTACGTGGCCGGTTTTTGCTAAAATGAGAAAAACCATTAGATTTCCGTAGCGCAATATGGGCCCAATCAGATCACCTCGCTTTCTACTCTAATGCCCGTTTGATTCGCGCCCGATGCTGTCTAAATGTCAATCCGCGCGTTTTTTCCGCGTTTTTCTCTGCGTTTTTGTTTTGTTTTGTTTTTGTTTTCAGCGGAAGAAAGTTCACATTTGAATTTTCGCGTTTTGCTCTTTGATACACTTATCGGCAACACACACACACGTGTACCGTTACGACAATCTAAGAATCTGATGGAACAAGCTTGCCGAAGCAACGATTTATATATCCGCGGGAGAACCATGCGTGAAATATAGAAATCTGCATATTAAACGGAACGTGAAGGGGAAAAAAAAAATAACGTTGCGAATTTCCGACTTAAAGCGTTAATAGAATCGTGATCGACAGTTGCGAATGCGCTCGGTAAGTAAAACTCGATCGGCTCTCTCTCTCCGAGAGAGTTGCCGAATATCACGATCCGCTTCCGTTACGCAAGATCATTTAGAAATTCATTTTTACGAGCTTAAATAATAAGCGAAACTAATACGCGTTCGGCCTAACCATTAAATGATTTTGATGTTGCTCGTACAGGATTTTATTATATTTTACGGATGAGCGTGCGATGCGAAAAAAAAAACAAAAAAAAAGAACGAAGAAAGAAACGAACAGGAAACTGTGTACAAATTGAATTCGTTAAAAAAAAAAAAACATTCTAGACATTAAATTTCTTTTACAAAACTAAACGAACTGCATTACGTTTTATCGCAAAAATTTGCGTCTTGTGAAAAATCATAATTATCGAATGCCATTTATTAAGAAGTCGCGCGATCTATTCGCGCGTATGGATCACAAACCCGGGCGAGAAAACGCGACAACCTTCTGCTGCCATCTGCAATCTACCTCGGGCCAAAACGTGAAACTCGTTCGTGTATACCTTTGGTCGAGGTCTCTGGTGGAACTCGGTGGGTAAAAACGATCTGTCGAGCTGGCTCGAGCGCGCGTTTCAACATCCGAGGTAATCCGACGCGATAATTAACAAGGCGCCCGGCCTTTAATCCGGTCGAGTACGTCTTCGAGTACAAGCAAGGGAACGAAAACAAAAAGCAACACAATATCAAGAACCGCGCTAAAATATCGGCGACATCAATAACGCCAATCAAAAATCAATCTTCTTCAGTGACAGAACGAGTTTTTGGGAGTTTTTAAACCGGACCACATCACCGCCGGAGAGAGTTGCCTATTTTAAGAGAAACGCGCGCGCGGGCAACGATTTATTATTAATTTCTTCCCAAGTTCTTCGACCGTGGTTGCGGTTTTAGACTGATTACAAGGACCATGTTTGACCTGAACGGCGCACGTGGGCGGCACGATATGAGGGATCGCCTTACCTCAGAGCATCCTCCCGCTTCCAGAGCGCGCGAGATGGAAGCCGCAGGAAACAGGTTACGCCGCACGAACACGCTCGCGAACGCTTTTGCATACGTAACAGCGTACCGCTTTTCCCAGACAGTTGATCGAGTGGCTGGGTATTTGCACTTCCGGAATAAGATTAATACGATACAAAATTCTTCACAAATTTCTTTTTGCAAACCTCTTACTTGTAAAAATCGTACTTAAACACGAATTATAACACGTAGGAAATTAAAGACGCTTTCTGTGTATACAAATCTACTCGTAACAGCTTTTTTGTTTTTCAGTAATTACAGTTTTAAACTTTGAACGTAAGAACTGTCTTTGCTGTGAACAAAAGCAAGGGGAGAAACTGTTGAATTATTGTAAGTTTTGTCGAAGGAATCTTACGATCACGTTTTCTTAAAAAAAAAAAAAAAACAATACTAGTATACTAGTTTGAAAAGACGAATACTAGTCTGAAGACCAGTTTAAACGGCGGGCACGCCGGTACACTCGCCGATTAATATAACGGCTTCCTGCTTCTAATAACGACCCTCCGAGGCAACATAACGAATAGTCGCGTTATCCACGCGCGTCCGCATGCTCGGGTTTTCGGCTTAGTGAAGAGAACAAGGACTGACGGTTCTCTCGCTCTTTTGGTCACGGGAGGGAAGGAGGGGGAGAAGAAGGTGTAAGAGGAGGAGGAAGAGAAGTAGGAGGAGACGAAGAGGGTTGAAGGGGGTGGCAGATTGATCCGTCACGGAGCGCGAGCACAATCACCCTATTAGACATTATGTGCCTCCCGGTCACACGCACGCACTCGCCGACTCGGGAAACACGCACGCGTTTGCGCGTATATGCGTGCGTGTGCGCGAGCGTGTGGGCCACCGAAATGTATCCGCTTTCTGTATAACCTCGAGTTCTCTCTCGCTCTCTCTGAACTATTGCTACTTGCTCTCGTCCGCTTCTCGCGCATTGCGGACACTGCAATTGCAGAGACAAGTCCTCGAATTTGGCGCTCGCACGCGATCGCGATCGACAGGAAATCTCGCAACGATGCTTCTCTTTTCTCGCATTTGTCGTGTGAATCAAGAGAAAATCGACAGCACCGGTACACGTGTCGTTAGCTCGTTTCGCCTTCGCACACTTCGGGCACACGAAGAGCGCGAAAGCGCGTGCGGCGACACGGCGCGCTGCTCACCATTTCCCGCGACTGCCGCAAAGCCACCCACGTAGCCCGCCGCTCGTTTTTCATCCGACAAATAGCTTTTCTGTCGCGCGCGAGAAGAACCAAGTGCATGTGCGACATGCGTACGCGCCTCATTCATTTCGCACGCGTGTGCTCGTAAGATTATTATTATCCTAACGGCTCCAGGATCGTCGCGCGCGCGCGCGCGCGCTTCTGATCAAAATCCGACGGTATTATTAATTCTGCTTTTCCTATTTTTACCCAAGTACATTTAAAAACAATATATATATACGATTATGATTAAAAAACTAATTTATCTAAATTTAAATATATGTATGTATATTTATATTTTATGAATATATATATTCATAAAAATCTAGTAAAATTATTTTTATATGTTAATAAAATCTAATATACATATGTATACAAAGGTATTTATATCAGGTTTTATTTATTTGTAGTAATTTTTATATATCGACGATTCAAAATGTGCATCGCAATAGTATTTCTCTCGTTGACAAACATGTGCTTAGCAAAATTCTGTCCGCTTCATCCGCCGTGTTTTCGGCACCAGTGCTCCGTCGATACGTTTATACACGTGGCAAAACCATCTGGCATCTGGCGCTAAAATCAGAGCGAAGATACCTCACAGAGCAACTGCTTCGAGAATTCGCATATAAATTAGACGTTATTCGGGGAATGCGAGGCAGTGAAAAATATGTTGTGCTCAATTAATATTTTCTTTTTGAAGTAGACCAGTAGTCAGAAGATACATCTATATATCACACACGATACATACCAGAACGACAGACTAATAATTAGACTTCATTTCTTGCGACCAAAAAAAAAAACAAATAATTTAAGGAAGTTCCTCTGTGCGCATTATTAAACTATAAAGAAAGAGAGATTAAGAAAATCTACATCTCTCATCTGTTATTGAAAATTATTTCATGATATTATTGCTTTTTGTAACTTTTCTCCGTTCTCAAGAAGAAAAATGAACGTGTTCTTGCAAAGGAGAGATTTTTCTAGTTAAAAAAAAAAAGAAGGAAGAAAAGAAGAGAAAAGTGAACGGCTGTGCCAAGTTACAAAGGGTAGTGCTGCGCAGGGTAGTTCGACTTATAGCGGCTGAGGGCGAAGGGCCGAAGAAAGAAAAAGAACAAGAGGACGAAGAAGCGAGAGAGAGAGAGAGAGAGAGAGAGAGATAACAGGCGAGGTGAGATGAATAAATAAGAGGGTTTTGAAAGGAGCTCGTTGTGGTCCAAGAAGTTATTACGTGGCGTCACGCGATGATGTATCCGCGCTGGTTCAGATTGTCTCCGCGAGATGGGACCACAAACCGTGAAATATGCACCAACCCCCGGGTTAAACCCCCTGGAGGCGCGTCACCCGCCCTTATTCACGACTGCAACCATCACCTTTAGACGCCGGGAAGGAGATCGTCATCTCTTTTCGAACAACACATTGCTGTTTTCCATCTATTTAACTAAGGACGCTCAGCGCGACGATTTAAAATATTCAAAAAATTTACAATTAAAAGCGTTATTTACAAAATTGATATATTTTCAGACTATCTTAATATATTTCGAACAAATATATTACAGTTATTTTGACAAATAACGCTTTTTCTCTCTCTGATTCTGAATTATGAATATATTTGATTTGTATCAAATCTTATTTGAGAGATATAATATGCGAGTGACGATGTGAGTACAACACCACTGTGTGCCACGCAACGAAACACGTCTGCTCGATGATTAACGAGCAAAAGAATTTTTATGCGCAACGCATCAAAATCTCGGCTTTTTTCGCATCTGTTGGTCGATCGATAGCTTTTAAAATACTCCGGTAAATCAGGATAGATTCGCATATATGTATATATATGTATACACATATAACGCAACATCGAAAAGGGAGTATTCGGAGTGCGTGGCAATAATTTCCATATATGTGAGGTGCAGTGACGGCGCATAGATCACGGTCGCCCACCGCGGCACGCGACAGCACGTGCTCATGCTGCCTCTGTTACACGTTACCCTTCATGTTTCATTGCTATACCCGGGGACATAGTCCTTTCCACCCACCGCAAAACGACAACTACTCAAGTGCGTCCCTCTTACGCGCACGATGTAACCCTTCTTCCAGCCATTAGCGTAACGTTATTCATGCGACGATACGGGAAGCTCCTGAAATGCGGCTGCATTTCTTCTGAAAAAAAAAATTAATTTCTCTCTGTCGTTCTTTGACAAAAGAACGAGAAGAAAAATAGCGTAACGCAATTATTTCTTACACCTTCGAATTGTTCGACATTATAACTGTTAGGCGATGTCATAAATTCGTCGACGCATTGTGTAATAATTACGTCTAAACAAGGGGATAACGAACAGAACGTAATCACATTATGATGCTGTGGCCTTTAGCTCTCGCGGGAATCTTGGAGGGTTGCGTGTTTGACATTTAGCATTTCCCGAGGGAAGACCGCCTCTTTGTCTGTCATCAAGGAGTCTTATTCCTGTAACATTTTGATATATTTTCAGAGACAAAACGTAACATTTGTCATTAACATTGCACTTGATTACTAATCTTTCTTTTTTTTTTCTTCTCCCCTTATCTCTCTGTTACTCTTTCTCTCCCTTGCAATGAATTATTATAAAATTTCTATTCGTGCTTTTAATAAACCACGTAAGATATTGTCGCGTAGTTTTCAATTCGCGATTTGACCTGACAAAATAACATTGCCTGTTAGCGCCGACGAACCCTCGCGAAGCAACAAGGAATTTATTTCAGGGCATCGCAATTTCTTTCGGTATCAAGCGGACACGTCTACTTGGTCTTGTTCGGAGCAAAAATAACAAAGTTCTCTTCTCAAGATTAACGATACTTTAGAGCTCTTTTAAAGAGATCGTCCTTTTCCATATATCCCGCGTCTCCCGCCGAGGAATGCTCGGTATTAACCGCCACCTTGGTCGCTCCCTCTCATTCTGTCCGCGTTACTCTTACACCCCCTCGTCTTGCACGATCCCCACTTCGTTATTCTCCATCACCGCGCTACCCTCGGAATGGGAGGACCAAAAAAAGAGTAGCAATTGTCGGAACTTGAAAGCAGGGCATTTTATGATGACTACAAAAGTGGTCGCGGCCACCACGGCGTTGGGGTGGCGAGAAAGAGAGTGGCATGGTGCGGCGAAGCCGAGGGTGAAGCCGCCACCACTACCAACGCCATCACTATCCGCCGCTACCTCCTTTTCTCCGTCCTTAACAGGACCAAGCCGGGAGAGAACGTGAGGGAGAAACGCGGGCGAGGCGACGGAAGGATCGAGAGAGCGCGACTATCACTCTCGGCAGGATAGCGGAGGCGGCAGGGACTTGAATTGATTGCTTTCATTACGCAAAAAAGTCGCCTTCTCTTTCCTTTCCCGCACGAGCCATCCCCCTCACCTTGTCTTTCGTATTTTTAACTTCTGCCGCGCGACACTGGCGAATAAGTAAGTGTGCTATTTACATCAAATCTCGTGAGTTATTGCCGCCTACCTTTCTTTTCTCTATTCTGGTGCCGCCATTCGGAAGAATTTTACTCGAGAGTAGGGTCTTTATTACGTGTCTACACTATATGTACGACATTTTACGCTACAATGAAAATGTTTTGACATCCAGTTAAAATCGAAAAAAAAAAAAAAAAAAAAAAAAAAGACAAACTTTTATTGTTATCCAGTTGATTGCTACGTATGTAATATAAATATCGCAGGCTAGGATAGATTATGCGGGATATATGATAAAAAAAGATTAATGCGACGACCGCTAGACGGGATTAGGAAGGATAGTGGCTCGTCTAGGCACTGATTAGAGACAGCCAAGAGCACGATGCAACCGCATTACCCCAATGATCGATGCACCCTGTGCGGTGACCTCATCTGCATCTACCCCCACGTACACCGCAGTGATGCTTCCCATCCTCCGCCGCAGCGCAGAACTCGCGTCGGGCCTCCGGGTGCGTCCCTATTCGCCTACAAATGCGTCGTCTCGGGCACTGGTGCAATCATGTAGAGGACATATTACCCGTCAACGCGGCCGGAGCCGCTCGTTCGTTCAGGCAAATGATATGCCAAAGAGTAATCTCAAGCGAGATCCTCGAGAGATTAGATTCACCGGCGTAGTAATGACGAATGACGGAGGGTCTTATGTCTCGTGAGGATGACGCGTCAGGTGAAGCAGGAAGCTTTTTTTTTTGCGAGAGGGACGAAAATAATAAAAACTTTAGATTATCGCCGTGTCACTTCTACGAAAATAGATGAAAGCAGACATTTGTTTTTTGCGAGGGAACGAGAATAAACAAAATTTGGATTATTATTATCGTGTCACTTTGGCGAGTAAAAATTTATTGTATATGCACAAAGAGATAAATGAGGTATATCTCTTCTGTCTCGATAACAACTTTGTACGCGCGCGACTTCCCGCGCGAGTTCTTGGATATTCTCACGGATTGACAACCGGATCGACGACGAGTTGTTGCTAGGAAGTTTTGTCGCCCCGCCTGAGCACGAGTGTCAGTGTTTCATATACCGGTTGCACAACAACACCGGTGTGTTTGACAAGACGCGACGTATATGTACGTAAGTAAAGTTTCGCGATCTCGGATATCTAGTGTCACAACGAGCGGACGCGGGGGCAGTAAAGGAAGAAAGAAAAAGAAATCACGAAAAAGAACGCACTCGAATGTAAACCGGACCCTTGTGAGATTCGCGGCCCGGCGACGGTCCCACCGACGACGGTGATGGCTGACCGCACCTTCCGGGCGATCCGGCTCGATCCATGCGTCTCGGACCGAAGCCTAGCCCTTCTCAGCGTAACATTTAAAAAGCTGTTGGTTTATGTTATAATCACATATTGTATAATCCCGTCGCGCGTTTGTTCTCATACCGACATATAAAATTTTATAAATTTTACGTATTTTTTGTTAATTGTTTATCCGCAAGATATTCTGTCTTGTATTTTTATTTTAAAAAAAATTTCTTTTCAGTTCTTAATTAGTTTAATTTATAATTATTAAATACGTACTAAAAATTATATAAACATAACATAAGTATAAATACAGAAAAATATAAATAAATACAAAGATTAAACAATATGCGAAATAATCCGGAGACAAACGGATGTATTTATGAGCGATAAACATTTATAATGTTTCGTACCAGTCGACGTTTTAAGCGCCGTAAACTGTGAGTCTCTTCCGGTGAATAAGTATCTATATTTTACGATACGTATCATATCCGAGAATAAGTTCCCAAGGAACGCCAAGAAGAGCGAAATACGCCGCAGTTCATAAACCAGTACACTACATATCGCGCAGCCCCACCTTCCCCTTTGGAATTCCCCACTTATTGCTCGCGACTTGCAACTCTTTTTCTTCCTTGGCCACCTTTGCCATCCTTCCGCGGCCCGTGTCCACGGTGTTTGTCCCTATGTAATCAGTCTCGTAATTAGTCTCGGCGATGCATGTCGCGGAACGTCGTGTGATACGCTCCGAGAGTTAATCCTTTTAGTGTTAAGTTATTGTAACATTATGACACAAACGGGAGAAAAGTTACATGCAAACGTTGTGTTCACGAACGATATTCGCAAACTGCAAGATTATATATTCAAGTAGCTTCCAGCGAATTATTTCTTCACATTTTAACGAATAATAATTGGTGATGACAGTTTTGACGTAACAAAGACACAGTAGAGAAGAGAAAAAACTATATAACGTAAATAACAGATAACAAAAAGTAATTGCTGAGATTTTGCGACAAAAATGAAAAGAGAGATTTAAGAGTGCGATTAGTGAAAAATTTGTTTGTTGTTAAAGAACGATGACAAATCGATAAATGTGCTTCGTTCGTCTCATTTATTGGACGTTTTTCTAATACTCTTTTCCAATACTCTTATCTTCAAGTTCTTTTATCAATCGATGATCGACGCGTGCCACAATGCATTCCGCAGGGTGAAATGTTCCATACCGCATTTGCGGAGAAGAGGAAGTGAATCGCAACACAAGAGGGTAACTTTTAAATAAATAAAATCGATAGTGCGCGACATCGTAGCCAAGGAAGCCCAAGAGATACGACTTCATCTCTCTCTCTCTCTCTGTTTCTTGGTCGGAGAAGAAGGACACTCTCATGAATAAGCAGTGCTCACGGGGGTGTGCGCCGCGTGATTTCGCGCGGGACTGTTAGCGGTAGACCAGCCGGCGAGCGTTTGTTTCGCGCTCGCCTTCGTCTCTCCACCATCTCCGAGAATTCTCCGCCACCCTCTTGCCGCCCTGTCTACCTTGCCTGCCCACCCCGCACCCGGTCCATCCCGTTTCTGCCGCCGCGATGCCAATAACGAGGTTATCTCGTGCGACGCCGCTGCCGTTTCCGTAGAAACCCCTAGTTGCAGGGCGCTTCCCCACCCGGCTGTGACGCCGCATCGACCAATCACGCCCGGCTGGATGTTGATCGAGGGATGCAAAAGGCGGAGTCGGTCGTGGCGTGGGGATAAAAGCTCGCCGCCGCGAGGCGGGGGTCGGAAAGCTGTCTGAAGTCACGTGTGTCCGTCGACAGAAGCTACCTTCGTGCTCCTCCACGTCGTCGGCTCGGTTTGCCGCTTCTCGGCTTGAACTAGCTCGGTTTCAGCTCGCGCGCCGCTTTTTCTCGAGGGCGCGAAAAGCAAAGCGCGTAGCGGTTGATTAAGTCAACTTCCGGAACTTTCGTCCCACGAAAGAGCAAATCCGTCGCTCCGGAAAAAGTTGTCGCGCTTTGTTCACGTTCTCTGATTTATTGGTTTGTCATCACGTCTGTCATCTGTCAAAGATGCGTGGGATAAATATTGCTGCATTTCAATGGATATGCGCGACGTGTTTTTTAATAAACTACTGAGAAATTCAGTGCGGATCGGATACAAGTGGCAAACATTGACATTGACAGCGTTATATCAAATGTTAGACACGTCAAACTGAATTTCGACAACTTGGATGCAGTGAACGAGATTGTGATTGTGACGAACAATAAAAATAAAGTGCTCGTCGTATGTGTAACTGTCTTATTCAAAGTGTATTATGAGATATATATGTCTTTTCTTTTTATTATAAAAAAGTCTACATCTTCAGCTCACAATAAGCTAGCAACGTTCGTCGTGGAACACAAGGATTACGTGCAATATAATTTCTCTGTCTCTCTCTCTCTCTCTCTCTCTCTCTTTCGGAAGAGAATTAATTAAAAAGAAAAATCTCCATGTGAAAAAAAGTTACGCGCTCAAGATATACCGAATGCTCAAACTCAAATGTTCGCGTGATAATAATGCGTGAGTAGCGCCTCGAGAAACAACTTATCGCGAAGTGTGAGATCAGATTGATTCTTCCGACGGGGACACGGCGCTCGATTCACGAAGATGAAGCGACGGCCGACCGGTTGTCCGCAGCAGCCACCCGTCGTTCGGCACAAAGACGCTCCTGATGACAGTTATTGTGCCGCGTCGCCGACTGATCTGCTCCGTTCTCGTTAGAAAGAGGCGAGAGCCACTTTTCTAGAAGAGCGTGTGAGAGATCTTTCTCGGTGGTCAAAAAAAAAAAAAAAAGGTTCGCCGGTTCTTCGGATGCATTTCGTATATTGCATATAAATCCACCCTGGGCTGGGAGAAGCAGGCACCTGGACTCCCGATGGCCGTCGGGCCCGGCAGTGCCGCGATGGACCTCAGCACTACCTTGAGTAGTGCCTACCGATACAATCAGAACATGATGGAATATTATACTTGTAAGAGATTACTCACACAGCCTCGTATCACTTTATCGCTAGTGTTAACCAAGATATAGTCATCAGTTAGTCTTCTAATTTCTCAATGAAATGTACATCATCTGTGGCTGCGATATTTGTTTCTTTTTTTTTTTTTTTTTTTTTTTTTTGTCTTCCTTAGATGTATATGTTTTTGAGCGAGAAACTGGAGTATTTGACAATCTTAAAATTAATCTCATTAAATTATATATAACTTCTTCTTGATATTATCTCTCTTTGATATTATTATTCCCGCCACATATACGTTACCTCGCAAGTAATAATTGCAATTCGAATTACATCGGATATTTTACAAGTCATATTTTATATTTTCTATTCTTATACAGTGAGTTGTGAACTCACTTGGCAAATCATTTGCGTCGGATAACAATCCTAAGGACGCGATTTTAATCACTTCCAGATATAAAAAAGAATCTAACCTTACGATCGCTTGCGACTGTTTCCTCGCGCTTAGAGTTTTTTTTTTCCAACGCTCTCAGTTTGCTGCGCACATATCGCGACCATTTCTTGCGTTTTATATTTCTTCTAGCAGCGAAGGTGCGCGCGAGTTCGGTGTATAAAAGCGCGATTGTCGACCGATGTCAATAACTAATGCAAGAAGAACCGCAGCGTGTACTCGCGCACAAAACGATTCTCTCAGAATCGCGCGCGATTTCTCCTCGACGAGTTCGCCGACGCGATCGAGGCACCGATTAAATAGAGCAAATAAGATGAAACGGGAAGAGTCGCGAATCCGCGAGATCGGCGGGTAAACGAGAGTGCGAAAACACAAGAAATTCAATGGCTTTCAATCGCTAATCGTAGCGGTATCGGTACCGACAAAAACTTAAAACCGCAAATCTTTGCGACGGAGCAATCTGCGTAGGAGCGATTCCCGCGCGAGTTTCGAAACTCTCTCCTCTCCAAATTCTTAGAGAAATTTATACACTTCATCTCATCTTGCTTTTTATCTTCTCCTATACTTAATTGCTTGCTGGAAATTTTATTCTAAGGGCTAATTTTATCCTGAGAGCTTATATTCGCAAGCAATCGTTTCGCGTAATAAGAAATTACAAATCGTTGAATCCAACGAAACAAAAAATCCAACTCGATGATTTTTATCATTGACATAATTAAAAGTATTAACGCGCTTTTCGATCGCGATGCAATCGATCCGAATATGATAAAATTTTTTGAAGTAACACGCGCCCGCGCGCCGCATACTCGCGAATTACATTTCTGCGCATATTTTTCTATTCGTTCGAGTAATAAAGTCCGTCGTATTCGGTCGTTCCGGCAATACATAACGCCAAGGTGTAATGTTATACGGGAACAAAGCAGCGCGATGTCGGAGAAATATCGAGTGACTATATGGAAATCTATATCAAAGTTCTTGGCCTCCCGCGATATATACACACACGTACGATCGTGTATCACTGAGTCTTATTTTATTGGTTCTGGAACTCTTCTGAACCGATCCTCCATTCTGAGCGCGCACAAAGGAGAAGATTGTTCTTTCCTCGCATAAAATGAGCGAAAAAAATTTTGAACATTTATTTTATAAACTATTTTGGTTCTTCACTGTAATTTTGCAATTACAGTTGTCAGCGGAAGAAATTGTTGTAGATTGTCAAAAATTTTCCTTCCAAAAGTTTTTTACTTATTAAATATTTCTGAAATATTCGCGCGCCGCGATATTTCCGAAAAAAAACTCTGATAAGATCTAAGAGATGTAATAAAAATCTTAGATCGGATTTCAAATTGCGCAATGAGAGATTTCGAATATATCGTTAGCACACTTCAATATTGAAATTCGTAATGAAAATTGGAACGGCTAGCCGATGGGAATCTCTTTCTTCGTCCGGAAATAATCCGTAGCACTTCGACGATCAGCTGGGTCATCTTATTTTGTATCGGTGCGGCTTTTTGCATTGGTGGCTCGAATTGCGATTGATTGGGAAATTGCCATTGGCTTTCTCCGATTACCAATCGAAATACCGGCACAAAAGTCACATATAAGCTCGAACGAGTTTACTTTAGATATCTTGTAGAAATTGCGTGCAAAATCGCTACTTAATGCTTTCTCGTGACAAAGTTTCATCAAATAACGACGCGCTTTGTCAATTATATCAAAGTAATCTGTTCTATTATCGTAGCCACATTGAATTGCAACGTCGACCGCGAAGCAAATTTGTTTTCTTACTTCGAAATACAAGTTTTACGTGACGTATCTGAGCGGAGATAATTTAAAGAAAAAATAATATCTACTTCGTGAGAAGAGCATGTTCAATTTACATTAGTAAATAAAAACCGAGAATATAAACCAGAAATAGAAACACGGACAATAGAGACACAGTCATGCAGATAGAACTAATAGGGACACTGAAACCGTCTCTTGATTCGGCGTGTTCTCTAGAAGTGCGGAACGGAGCGGTGGCAATAAGCTACGGCGACCAGTTCCAGCAGAATCCGTAGTAGCAGTAGCACTAGCTAGTTGATTCGGGGGTGGTCCATGCCGGACCAGAGCCCTCGTATAGCTGTGGTCAGCAGGCGTGACGGCGTGTGTGCGTATAGGGTAGTCATGGAGCCCTGGCAATGCCACCATGGATCCCAACGACTATCGCCCTGACTACCGGCCGCGCCGCGGGGGATGCGACCATAAACGCGAGAGCGAATTGATTTGCGACCGGAAAGCGCGTATCGTTTCCAGTAATGATCGCGGAGACCTCATTGTCTTCGTGCGACGACGAGATCATATCGAGTGAGCCGACACGATATACGATCGCGCGGCAAAAAATTCGTCGTAGTTCACGTCCCATAGAGCACATAGCGCGTTATTGTAATTAGGATCATCTCTTTGAAAACGACGCGCGAACACAATAACAACTCGACTCGCGAGTTGTCGCG
>QVNW01002712.1:0-24974 GCA_014825475.1 Pseudomyrmex flavicornis
TTTATTTTATAAAAATTTCTAATTTTACATAACCGCGCTTTTGTTTCTCCTTAACGGAAAAACTTAACAGTTTAAAAAAAAAAAAGAAAAAGAGAAACAGCTCGAAATTGACAAACAAACATGTAAAAGTTCATGTTAAATGTCGCTAGTAAAAAAAAATTATTACTTTGCACACGCGTATGTCGGGTTTACGCAATGAGAACCGCAAATTGCGAAGGTCAGAGTAAAGTAAAGAGAAAGAAGATGATATCGCAAACAAATAGCATCAAAGACCCTGATAAAAACTTCGAGATTTTATTATACTGTGCAAGTAGTACCTGCATTTTAATCCTTCCAAATATTAGCGCAGAATTGATTTTCTTTTGCAAAACTTTCATTTTCTGAAACCATTTATGCGTAAATCACGCAAATAAGGTTTATAAGTCTTTTAACTTCAAAGTTTTTGTTTTTTCTGATTCTCCACTTCGTGTAAAGACACAGCTGTATGCGGGATTACAGAAAATTAATGCTACTATCAAATAATTAATATGTTCGTTAACTCTTTATATCGTCCACATCGTGTTTCGCTAATTTTAATTAATTTTGCGAAATAAGAACATTTGAAAGTATGAGAAATATTATTTTCGTTACTTTTGTGACGAGGAGAATTTTTAGACGACGGGAACCGCGCGCGCGAGACGAGAATAGTCGAGGGAAAGTCTGGAGAAAGAAAGAACGAGCGAAGAAACGATGACACGCACATGCAGCACCGCTCGCCTATTTTTGTATGTAACTTTTTCAAAATCGCCCTCCGCGTGTGCCGCGTGTGAAGATTCTACTGCACTCTTCCCTGCGTATAGAAACGCACGCGAAATAGAAAAGTATTTTTCCCTCGCAAAAACATGAGAGCACACGAAAAGTAAGCCAAAAAGCACATTTTTCCATTATTTGTTTGTGAGCAAACAAAAAATCAACTATGAGTAAAACAGCAGCGAATAATTAATTGCAATCAGATTTCACGGATACGTGAGAAATTTGCAACGAAAGCACGTCAGCGGCGAGTCAACGGCCTCCGCCGTTGCACATGCACGCCAGCCGCCGCGTTCAGCAGGTGCACATACAATCAAAGATATGCAAATTTTCGCTTACACCCAGTGTTAAGAACATTGTAACGAATGTTATTATCCACGAACTTTAATCTAGATAAAATAAAATTTAAAAAAAACCGCATTATTTATGAACGTGAGAATTACATAAATCATTTCACATCTTTTTATTCTCATTTTCCTCTAATTGATAAAAAGGCAAATAAGAAAGTCTCATGTAATTAGAAAAATGTGTTCGTAAGGTTTTTTAAGCCTTGAGATTTTTTTTATTTTTAATCGTAGTGGGGGATAAACCGAGAGGCGCCTTCGGCGAATCGCGAAAAACGTTGCTCTCCCAAAGCAGCTATCAATATTTATAGCATGTCTAGACGCGAGTGCGCGGACGAGCTTTTTGTTAATCGCACGCACGTACGCGTACATTCATAAGACTCGGTCTGCGAAAAAAAGGAGTAGCGTAAGAACAAGCGAGAGAGAAAGAGAGAGAGGAGAGACAGGAGCGAACGCGGCCAGCTCGTAAGGGATGAGCTCTCGCGGGAGAAAAGAGAGAGGAGGAGGAAGAGGAGGAGTAACGGCGAGTATAGTCAGGCAAGAGAAACGAAGAGTTGCCATGGTGACCATCAAAGGCGCCGATCAGACACGAAGGGATGAGGTCTCCCCTTTTATCGTCGACTTTGTCACGCAGAAGCCGCCACCGCGGAACCGAAGAATACGCTCCCTTCGCGCCACACCGCCCATTCATCCCTTAACTCCGGTCCTTTCGAGTTTCGCCGAAGCGGAAAGTATTTGCGGGATTGAAACGAGAGGAGAGCGAGTTCGCGAAAAAAAAGGAGAGCGGCGCCGGTGAACGGCTCACTGTGGCGCCTAACATCGATATATCGAGTGTCACTGAATCGGTCAGAATCTTTCTTTAATCACAGGCAGAGACTCAATTTTAATTTTACTGAAAAGTTTGAACGTAAAAGTTTGCTTTTTTTAAATTTTATAAAAAGTTTAAATTTAATGAAAATTTAATTTGTAATAAAAATTTAATTTTTAACTTTAAATAATAATAAAATTTGAAATTAATAAAAAAAAGTAAACTTTTGTTATTTTATATCCGCCCGCTGCGCGAATATAACTGGTTGCTCATTTGCATGCCATAATTTACATCTCTTCGTTTGCACGGAATTCGTTTGCAGAAAGTGTTAGGGAAAGTTGAAAACAAGTGCTCTATTTGCTGAAATTTTTCATTTTCAAACGTTAAACATCCGAGCAATTAAATCTCAAGTCAAGCTACGGTAAAAATCGTTTCAAATTAATTAAAAGTGCAAGATGTTTTTTGCCTTGTTTACGTTATTCTTAGAACTGAATTTGTCAACAGTTGCACTTTTTGATATCAAAAAACAAGGCCGTAGCAAATTTAAAGTAAACTACGAAAAAAATAAAATGCGAGTAAAAAATATCTTAAAATAGCTGCACGAAATGTGTGTCAGCACCGTTGTGCCGCGCACAATTAGTTTATTAATTATTTATATGTGGGCAATTAATTATATCGCAAATGTAATTCAGGTGTAATCGCGAACAATCGGCATCCCACGATTCCGAATAATATATTTCCTCGCGTTCGCGAAGTTACCATTGTCGCAATGAGGAAACACAAATGCTCTCGGGATCAGTTATCGCGATACCCTCCCCGGTGTATAAATCACTCAGACCGCCATCGTAAATTATATCGAGTTACGTTACGAACCGATAAATTCGGCCATTTACGCGAGTAGTGCACCGCACAGGTTAACTAAATAGCTGCGGTTGTTTACATTGTGCACCGGCGTCGATGTAAATTAATAAACATATACATTCTCTCTGTGTGAAACGCGTACCGAGATGCAATTTGCGACTGACATTACAGTTGCCTTTCTTTCCTTTCCTCATAAACGCTATTGTATTTGAAGAATTAACAAATGCAAAGAACGAAAAAATTGTTTAATATAATTTTTTTGCGATAAAATAAAAAGTTTCTCAGAAAGACATTACGAAAGAAAGAAAAGACGGCCTCTTCAGAATCTAACGTAATTTTAAAGTACTCGGCTAACAATATACTGCACGCCACGATACACAATTTCCAAAGAGCAATCCGGAAGAAAAAATAGAAAAAGAGAAAAGACTCGAACGCGAACGAAAGCGAGTCGCAGTCAGCTGTGCGAACATTTCGAGAGAGAGAACTTGGAAGAGAAGAAGAGGCTCTCGCAGTTTCGAAACTTCTACCTGTTATGGTTAACCTACTTGTGTGACGAAAGGGCGAAGCTAGATATAAATTATTACAACGAAGAAGAAAAATGAGAAGAAAGAAGAAAACGCAACAGAGAACGTATAGATTCAAGAAGTAAACTGAAAAGTCATCAATTTTCATTAATACGTCATCCGTGTAAAGATTTATCTCGAACTTCTAATTCATTGATTTTTCAGATACTAATTAATAATTGCAAAGTTTTTTCTTTGTCTCTCTAATATTAATTAATCAAATATTTTTAAACAAACACTTAAAGAATACAAGCAAATAATTATACAAAGCTCTTATATCTTATATAATAGCTCTTTTCTCATAGTTAGTATCTAACTATGAGAAAAGTAATAAGGCCTGATTTTTTATAATTTTTTCGAATTAAATTCGCAGGAAAGTAAAGAGGTTACTTCTATACATGAGATGCAAAGCATCTGATTATTGAATTAAACATTAATTTGCATTATTACGTATATTAATTTATAATTTAAAAATAGGTCTTATTATTTCTCTAAAGAATATTATTTGTAAAATATCTGACGCGTTATATCGCTATAATCGATTATACGAATATAGATCCTTCTTTTCTCACTGACCGTTTCCAGCTGAGCCGTTTCTCGGACGGCCGGTCGAGCCGAGATATTAATCCGCGCGCGTTCCTCGGAATGAAACGCGGAGAGTAGGCTGAGCGAGGGTGGAAGGGAGATGAAGAGGGATTGTACGGGCCTAACGCCTCTCGCGGCGCCAGAGGCTGGGGAGAGGAGGAGAATTTATTGATCTCGCCAACCCTTTGCCCTACATTCCGAACTATTTCTCGCTCGCGCTGTCTCGTCTCACTCGGCCGCGTCCAATTTTTTTTGTCTCTTGCACACAGCCTTCCGCGCCTGACCCATCTCTTTCCGTTTCTTCCTCATCTTTTTCACAAAAAAGATATCCACAATGTCCCGAAAATCAACTCGATCGATTCTCTACATTTTCTCATTTCGTATTCGAGTTGATCAGATTCAGAGAAAACGTTATTAGTATTCGTATATTATTTCGTAATGAAATACTCATCGAACACCTTGTACCCTTTACTTTCTAACATCTGATTCATGGCTGAAACGCTAAGCACATTGTGTGCTATGCTTCTCTTTTTCTCTTTGTTTTTTTCTTTTTCTGTCATTCGTACATGCATTATCGACGCAAAAAGTCTTACAGTTCGCGAACGCCATTATCTGTCGCCGAAGCTTTTTACGTCTTCGTAATAACCTCCGCTGTTCTCTTCCTGCCGTTCTTTTCTGTTGCAAATATCCATCATTTCTCTCCCTGTCTTTTTCTTTCTTCTCTCTCTCTCTCTCTCCCTCTGTTTCTCTCAGACTATCTTTCCATTCAACCGCGTACCGACGTTCACCTTGCTCGAAACGCACTTCCGCTTTCTCAACACCGGTTATGACGACCATTACTAGGTCATGCCAGGTGCAGATCGCACAGATCGACGTGCGATGTTTTATGCAGAAGCCATTAAAAGCATGGACTTCAACGATCAAGCGTCGTTAAAAGACACGGCCTAGCCCAGTAAAAATATGCGAGTCGCATTATAGACAATCAGAAACGTTTTAAGAAAAGTTCTCTATCAAATTATTAAAATGGAGAACGTGATGCTCTCAAATAAGAAAATATAAAACAAAAAAATAGAACCATAAAGACCATTGCTGTACGCGAGTCAAAAATAAATACAGAATAATTATGATATATGTAAATAAATAATATAATTATTCATCTCGAACTGAGTAGTTTAATAAACCACAAGTATTTAAATAAAAAAATTAAGTAGATAATAGCGTCTTGTCGTGCAATCGCGCTTGCACTAAGAAGATAAATGTCACACATTAGCTGTCAATTTAATCAATACTCTTCTACAGATATCTCTTGACACATCGTTTCTTGACGTACATGTATCGGGAGAAAGTTCGCGACTTCTCGGGCACCTTGTATACAATCATAACCCGCTTAATAGCCTGCAACATGGTCGGATTCTCAGAAGTTCACCGAGCGACATAAATCTCATCAGCTCGACGCGAACGTATATTTTCGAAATCGCCTTAAGCTGTCATACAAACAAGAGAGTCTGAGAGAAGCATCGCGTGTGTTCTTTTCTCTCGAAAGTGCAGGAGGTACTCTGTGTATGTATGAGATGTGTGTATGTGTGCCGACGCGAACGAAGAAGAAGATACGGAAGGATCAGAGCGCGCGTCACGACGAAGCGCGTAATCATCCGATCGTAAATAGCGATGTTGCGGCACATGTAGGTGAGACAATCAATCAGAGAAATGCGCGGGTTCTCGACAACCACGGTGTTTGTTTCGCGAATACGTTTCGTGCCTCGTGTGCGATGCCCATCAAAGTCGATGCGCAACGCGTCGTTGTCTTCGCTCAACGTTTTTCCGAACATTACACGTGCACGCGATCCGTGGTATTAGCGTGATTTTTTTTTTTTTTCCATAGATCAGTTCGATCTTATATTTTAAGATCGTCTTGAGTTCATCTTAAGATGTGCTTGGCCGTTTTATCGGCTACAGACCAACCGAAGATGAACCTTCGAAAAGACGATCTCAAATATATAAGATCCGACTGCGAATAAAGGTCTCAATCTTTTCGTAAATTTGTAAAGTTGTAAGTCGAAGCCGCTCAACCGATAATCTTCGACGAAAGCCAGCTTACAGAAAGCGCAAGCTACTTGCGTTCGCGCGCAATTTTGAGGAAAAACGTCACCGAATCGCTGAAAAATCCAGCCGTTGAGGGTGACTCACACTTGCCCTGACACTTTCATCAACACCTCCGCAGCCGCTCAAATGAGCGAAAGTGACTAGCACGCCGCACATTTCTGCGGTGACTTGTAACATTAAATCGCACTTGCATAACACACGTGCCTCGCTAACGTGGGACGTTGGTACGTCAATGAGACTAACACACGTGTGCACAGACGTTCTGAATTTTAACGAACTAGATTTATCGCCAATAAAGATAAACAGTGATAATCTCTATATTTTTTCAATAGACATAAATAGAATTGACGCACGTCTTCCTAAAAAAGTGTTTCTTCGCACTCAACTAATCTATTATGCCATTTATTTTACATACTCTACAGTGAACACTTTCCCTCAGTAAGTTATGTATACATGTATCTCCTATGTATATTTTACGATACTGCAGAGAGCTGTGTACGAAACGGTTCATTTAATTTTGACGTTTGTCATAAAATAAATTTTCTCGCGCGAGAGTTTGCACGAAAACCGAAGAGAGACCGATATGCAGGAGAAACTGGAGCAAATGCGGTTAAATACGCGCTTCGGACGTTTTCTCGATTTTTACCCAAATAGGAACGCGCGCCTCTCTCCGCTTATACCGGGTGATCATATGCCGTCGAGCACACGCGCGCGAATATACACTTCGAAGCTGATGTTTCGCAAGAATAGCCCCCCACTTGAGAGCTTCGAAGACACCGCAGTGAAAATCAGTTTTTCATCGCGTTCCATAAAATCCTCGCCCGTTGCGTGCAATTAACACGACCGGCCTCAGAAGCGCAAGAAAATTACGTTCGAGATTATTTGCGATGAAACGGGCAAGCTGTTTTCTCTATTATATATTATACATTGATATATGTGGATATATTTTATTTTAAAAATATAAAAACACCAGCTCTCTGTTATATTTCTCCTCACACACACACGTGTGTGTACGTGAGATTTTCACACGTGTAACTGATATTTATCATTAAATATATCTACAATGATCCGGTAAAAAGCTTCTTTTCTCTATTTAACTCTTGTTTTTAAATAAAAATTAAACGCAAACGTAATATAATTTTTTAGTAATTGCAACTCTCTCGTTTGGGATATAATGGCATAAATGTTATAAAATGTTACGTTATAATTACGTGATAACGCGTGTGTGCTTCATTAAAAACTATAAATCGTTTTTTGTTACAGGCTCGTACGTGTAACCGACACAATTGTTTTTGTATTTAACTTATGTAAAAGTATCATATGCTCCGTTTCTCTTATTCTTTCCTTTGTTTTACATTAACATAGAGCACAGATAGAATTACAATTCTTCATATTTCATATTTAACCGGGGAAAAAAATTGCTAATCGCGCGCGCACAGATATAAAATACAAAAGAATCTAAAAACTAGATTGTGTGCACTCGTTACCCGCGTCTATTCGAACGCACAACCGCAGAATGTGCTCGCGGTATTGTCCACCGAATTTTCGTGGTTCTTAACGGGCGTGCGTGGCACGGAAGTCGGAAAGTCGTCGGGCACGCTCGGTGCGCACGTCGGGTCACTGACTCCGATACACGGTGTGACATAATACCGGGCGCTGTACACGTGGACGAGCACAAATACCGCATGCCGCGCGAAGGCTCTCAAACACCTAGCGTATACGACGACGTGACCGTGTGCACGTGACGCGTGCACGTAAACGGAACCGACACATACCCGATTAGGGTTGCATCTCCCTCACTCACCCCTTCACCGCGAAGACACGTTCTCCGCGTGCGACGACGGCGCGTTGACAGACTCGAGATACGACCGCCGGAGAAAATAATCGACACTATTATAGAAGATAATCATCCGACATCAATAAGAGCTTCCGTTATCGGCGTAAAAAAAGTATCGCCGATGCGAGATAATGCACGTGTTTATTTCAGAAAGTAAGGCACAATAAATCGTGGAACGATGTGAAGTACCGCGAAAGAGGAGGTCAAAAGAAAAAGTAACGACTAGTCTTGACACGAGTATTGAAGAAAGGGATTTTATCGCCTCGTGATCTACTCTCGAAAGGTTAATGGGGTTTCTAAAATTTAGCGATGACTGCAACTTTTTTCAAAAAAACGGTAGATAAATAAAAAAGCTATTATTTGACAGATAAATAAGATACCTAATATTTTTTATAAAAAAATTTTCAATAAAAATATTGGAATTGTTTTCATTAAGTAAGTGATAATTTTAATTCCGCAAATATAGAAATTTCTTCTTTTCGCAAAAATTTTCTACATATCTGTGCGTATATAAAAAATTACTCTTTGCGAAAATTACTCTCGTTTCGAAGAGTGAGAATTTTATTTTACATCTTGAGCATAACAATTTGTTTTTTTTTTTCAGGCGACGCGACAGTATTAATAAAACAACATTAATTACTGCCTTTGTGACATTTGCGCGCTGTTTAAAAATCTACGCCGTGTAATTACGCGACGTACTTTTTCGCGTTTCGCGTTTCGCGTATGAATATTACCCATTTGAATAATTCGCCGCGACGTCTTATGCATCTCACATTTGTGACGTTTTGCGCGATTAAAAAATTTCCAGCTCGACGCATCAACGGCAACGCAAGAAGCAAAGAAGAAATTCGTACGCGCAGTAGATAATTTCCACCGCATGATTCGCGAAACGATAGCTTCGGTCAATATCTACCAGCGTATAGATGCGAAGATATATTGCTGAAATTGCATGTTGCATTTTTCGATGCGTGAACGCCGATGTAATTCGCGATCGTACAGATAGATCGGGAATCTCCGCAGAAATAAATTGATAGATCGCAAAAAGACGAAAGAGAAAGAAAAAGAGAGAAAGCGCGGTGGATATCAGAAAAACAACGAAATCCGCAGTTCGAAGACCTACGAGTCGAAGACTCGTGAAAACTGCACCTTCGTTGCGATGACGGCCTGGGGAAGCACAACGGAGAGCCCAACAATAGAAGATAAATTATATGGACGGACAGAGCGCGTTGTTCGTTTCTTCGATGCGGAATCGAAGCGGAATGTGTTTGCGATGGCTTAACGACGGACAATGATACCATCTCGCGGATGCACCCTCGGATTCGCCACGCGGATATTTGCGAGCGAGAAAAAAAAACATCAATAACCATTGCTATATAGATGAATTTTATGTGTGCGCCGCAATAAAATTACAGATCGCACCGGAAGACGTACCGCGCGCGCGTCTGCGTTCTTTCATCGCGCGTTATATCTTTTCTTATACGTTCGCGAAATGCATCGGCGAGTCTCTCGCACACGGAGCGTACAACGAAATACCGACGAGCGTTGGCGTCTCACTTTTTATTTTAGCATCTCCCGAACGCGCAGCAAGGTCGACTAACTGTATCCCGAATACCTGCGCGCACACTTTAAAACGAGCGCGGACACACACGCCGGCGTTTCTCGTCTCCCCGACGTTATTGCGAGTACGGTCACTGCCAATGTGAGATCGGATTCGAACTAATTTACGGTACAGCCAAGCGAGATTTTCGTGACTCTCGCGCGAATAATAAACCGAAACGTCTCTCTCGATTTTTTCGCAGATTCCGGCTATTTCGGCGCGGCGAGTATCGCTTTTCTGGCAGTAAAATACGCGTTTTACACACAAAAAGCACAAAACTTATATTTACAATTATTTTAATTATATTCATAATTATTTTAATTTTATTACAAGATCAGAAAATTCATTAGTTTTTTATTAACGTTCGTGAAGAAACATCGCATCAAAAATGCCATGACTTATCTCTCTTTCTATAATATAAAAAATGTTAGCAAAGTCATTATCTACAAACATTTTATTCGCGCAATATTGCGATCGCTGCCTCAGTCTTTGTCATTATATTGAACTGCATTTGTCGCGAATAATTTCTCTAATAAAGAGTGTATAATTTCTGTAATTTTTCCATTGCAAAATATGCTCGGTTCGCCGACTAAAACGATACCACTAACTTGGCGTCCCGATAACCCCGTTTAAACGCGCACGCAGCCGATCATGCGGCGACGAGGATCGCAATGCCGTTCATCGTCGACCTCGTAATGCCGATACAAGCAGCGGCTATGTCATCAGGTCGTCCAAGCCCAAGGACGTTGAATTCGCGAAACAAATGCGCCGAGTTGGCGGAGAAAAGTGCGGGAATCGCGTGCCGCGAATGACGGAACTTCGCTCAAAATCGAGAGAGTTACGTACAAAAAAAATATTTCTCTCTTTATCCATCGTATCGTTCGCTTATATATATATACACGCGCCTTAATTTTGGTACGTCATTCGCGCGATACAGAGCTTATTTATATCTCACGGCCAAGTGGATTTAGTACCTTAATTTTTAACCTCACACCGATCTATTTGCGAGCGCAGAACAAATATTGGCCAATCCGACACCTACGACCACCGCTCGCGCGGGGATCGAAAATTCGATTCGATACTATTGCGCAAAAGTAACAGATCAATATAATAATATTTTTTAACTCGACGAAAAAGCGACGTGTACCAGACGACGCGTTCAAAACATGTGAGTGCAATTTCTGTTAAACAAATTATATTGTTTTATATATTATTGTATTATTTATTTTACTTGTATTATTTGTTTTACTGTATTAAATGTGTCTCTTTTGATTCTCAAGTGACGAAAAGAAATGATCAAAATCACTTTTATATAATTATCGAAAAACCAATCAGAGCAAGCAAGCGAAAATTTTTAAAGAAATCGTATACCTCAAATTACTCGCGGAACTACACTATTATGCCGTGCACCTTGCGTGGGACGCGGTTATATTCTGCATTTCTGTGCTATGCCAGGCGTAAACGTACGTAAATGTATATGTTTCCACACACGTGTTTTCTCGCGTCTTCACGGCGGGCACGTGTGTGGCAAGAGAGCGCGCGACGTACAACATGCGAAAAATAACGCAGCACTTAAACGCTCCGACGTCACGACGCTAAGTGACGTCTCTAATGGACCACAACGTCCGAGAGAGAGAGAGAGAGAAAGAGAGATCGAGAGAACTATCGCGTTCCCAGACACTAATAGCCCGACCTATTTGCGCTTTTCGAAGGAGCGCTTCCTTCCAGCGCGCGAGCAAAGGTTATGCGAGAGAACAGACATCGGACCCGCACGAGCGAGCAAAACGCGAACGCACACACATGTACACGTAGGCATTTAAACATTTATTGGACAGCTCTCTAGTATCTCGATCTTAAGAGTTTTCGCTCGCTTCTCTGCTAAAATACGAGTTCGAAAACACGCGCTCGACTCCGCTCGTACGATCACAACATTGTTTTAAATATAGATCGATATTTACAGAGAACAATAAATATCGAATAAAACAAACTTAGGAGAGTACTGGAATAAAAATTTGACAGATAAATCATGACCGAGATACTTAAAAAACAACTGCGTTATTAATTTGATTTGAGAACGATATGTGATTCTTAATCGCTCGTCTACGATCGAAGCGTTTTCTCGACGGTGAAAAACGCGACGCGCACAAAATCAAGATTAAAAGGAAGTTTAACAAATCTCAGACGCTCCGCGTTGACGTTTCGACCGCTTTCAGCAGTCACGCATCTTACGCAATGATCGTGAGATCGCTGTTTTGACGACGCGTCGACAACAGAAGGCGCATAAAATACGAGGGCAAAGAGGTCGACAAGATAAGTTAAGCAACGAGCGATAAGTTATCGTTATCGAGGCAAGTTAGCGCAGTATTTGGCACGCGTTCAGATAAAGAGACAAATGAAATCGAAGAGAAGGGCTACGTCGCGTCGCGCGACGTGCGAAAATTCCGAGATTTCACGATAAAAATCTGCGCGATCAATTAATCTATTTAAAAGAGAACTAAAACGTACGGCGTAGCAAGAAAACACGCACTTTCATCATATTTGATAAAAGACTAAACAATACTACAATTTCATTGAAAATTTGAGAAAAAAAAACGAAAGTTTGAGTAGTTCAGAATTCTAAAAAATATTGTGTAAAACAACCTACATATTTACATATTTAATAAATGTGTTGTTTAAAATTTTAATAATTTTATAATAAAGTTATAATAATAAAGTTATAATAAAGTTATAATAAAGTTATAATAAAGTTATAATACACACACAATTATTTACAGAGCAAAATCTGCAGTAGTTCCCGTCTGTTTTTTTTTTCGCTCAAGTGCAATCGCAGATTGTTTTTATTTTTGTGACGATGAGTCACGGCAGCGCTTCCACGTAAAAACATTTGCATAATAAAATTTATGTCATCGACGATGCATTTAATTAACTAATGAATTTTAAACCCGACCATAAATTAATAACCCAGTTACCCTTGAGGAAAGCGTACACACTAATATAAATCAGGGTGTGATATCGAAGATACTTGACTCTCTCTCTCTCTCTCTCTCTAACTACTTAACTTCCGATTACGACGCACTTCGCGCAATAACGAATTTTGTTCGCGAGTTAACACGCACCCAGGCGTCGTCGACGCTAATCGAGCAAACAGCTCGAGAGAGAGAGAAAGAGAGAGACACACACATAATTACGTGGGGGTCAATAAATGTACGGACTCGCGAACGTCACGAGCAACGAATTACATCGTACTCCAACGTCGTGTTATTCAATTTTAATACAACAGCGACAATAGTGTGCGCACGCCCGTTAATACGCGCGCAACGTATACAGACTCGATTCTAGACGTATTAAAGGTTCTCCGCGAGAGAGAACCCACGCGACGAAATGTCACGACGGTGTGCGGTGAACTTCCCCCATTATTCGAGAGTGAGAAAGAATTCGCTCGTCTAGGTTCCCCGCGAGAAGACAGCTACGTACTCCCCGCGTTATACTCGCAGCGGTATTTCACAATGAATAGAACGTTGATCGACAGAAAAGCGAGGGGAAGGAGAGAGCGACGGAGAGGAAAACAAAAGATTTCTCGATTACTTTTATTGCAATTTCTTTCTTTCCGCTTGCGCGATATTGCGAAGAAAGAAATTAAATTCTGTCCCGCACGCGGCGAGAGTAGATCGAGTTCTCTTTCTCCGCGTTTCGATATCTCGAATCACTTGCCGCGTATCGTGTAACTGACAATTCGTAGCGTAGTTTTTTTTTCCTCGACGGGATTCATTCCGATTTCTCTTTGTTTCGGCAAAAATTCGTTTTAAATAAAACGAGGAACAAAATTGCTATTGAAGTTTCGTCTTCGAAATTGTCTTTCTGAACTTTAATAACCGGCCGAAGTGCTCAAAGAGAGAGTGTCATTGAAATTAAACTCGAAGAGAGAGAGAGAGAGATCGTAAATAATATTTCGTACGATATATCTGTGTCACATATATTATATATTTGAGCGCGAACGCGTGAATTTTCTTTATGTTAATCTCCGTCTCGTAACTCTCTCGCAAAGTCGTCAAAACAGAGCACACGAAATAACAAACGTATCTTCACGAGACAACGAGTGTGTTACACGTTGTGGAGCGCGACGCGATTCCCGCCGTTTTCACGCGGAGCAAGTTCTTGACGATTCAACACCGTGACAGCATCTGTCCCCGGTACAATGCCACGTGAGGACGAGCTGTCGCGAGAAATCAACACGAAGGCGAATCCACCAGACGTAACCTTGAAGAGGGTCATGTCTCGCAGACATCGTGTCATCGGGTTTTCTCTATAGCACGACTGTCTCTCCTCTCTCTTTCTCTCTCTTCTCTTCTCGCTCGTTCCGACTCACGTCGTCTTCGACGCGCCGCGTGCATGTGCCGAAGACCCTAGAGTCTCGGCCTCGGTTGTCAGAATCCTCCAGACGTCGCGTTTCCCGTGCGGAGGTGCAAGAGAACGGGACGAAAGGAATCCGTAGGGAAAACGAAGAAGAGGAGCAAATCGCGTCCGTACAGAGCGGGACGGTGAAACGGACGAAGGATGGACGGTGTTTGGTGTTGTTTGTAGAATCTGGGTGAGTGACCCGGGTCTCCGGCCGGCGGTTGGTCGCCTCTAGTCTGGCCGAGGAACCTGTTTTCTCGGCCGTCTCTCCGTCTCTTACCCCCTTCGCGCCTTTCTCGTCCCTCTACCTACCGTCGTCAATGCTCTCTTCGTCAGTCCCTCTCACTCCGTTCCTCCCCGACGCGGACCGCCGCCGCCGCCGCCAAGCCGCGCGCTTGCTACGCTCCGTTCCTCGCTCTCTCGCGGATTGAAAACGCGCGAATCGTACCCGAATGCGATTTTCACGGGATTGTTTGTTCGCGTGATCGAGAAATTTGAAGTTTCCGGGGGAGAAAAGCTTTTTCCCGTGTGAGAAGAATAGAGATAAAGTAGAAAAAGAGAGAAAAAAGGAAATATAGATAGAAGAGAAAAGAGAAAGAAAGAAAGAAAGAAAAAGAGAGAGAGAGGGAGAGGGAGAGAAAGGGAGGAAAAGAGAAATGGCACACTCCGCACCGTTAGAGAGACGCGATCATCTGGGTCGTGATGATCCGGGTGAAAGTGCTGAGCTAACGGGAACGGTTCTTCCCTCCTAGATATCGACAGAACGGAGCGAAGGTGCATACAGAGTATTACCTTTATAAACGTATCGCAGAGCATGTCGTTGGGAATTGTTAGATAATAAAGGAAGAAAGTGTTGTTAACTATTGCATAGACATAGAATTAACGCTAGAACAATCGAACCCGTCGCAATGACGGATTTTAGAGATGCAATCTATAAAAATATTCCGAGTAGTTTTATTTTAACAAGGAAAACAATGATATGTTAAAAATCTTTGTAGCTGGAAGCTACCTTTGTTTGTTAATTAATTATTTGAATGTTGAACAAATTAGAACTAGTTTGTTAATTAATTTTGTTAATTATTTGAATATTGAAACAATTAAACATATTAACAAACAAAACTTTTTCTTCTCAAATATTCGTCAAATTGACAGATGTGGTAAAACTAGGTGTACATTCAACTTTTTGATTGTTCTGGTGTTAAGCTTGAAAAATGTCATGTCAAATTTGACTTTCTCGAATTTCAGTTAGTTTCTGAAATGAAATTCGTTTATTGTGGACACAGAAGCAGTGTAAACATAGACAGATAAAAGAGAGAAAGAGAGAGAAAAACATTAGAATAAGTTTAACTTTTCAATTTTTTGCGGGAAATGTGGACCAACGTGCTTAAATAAAATTGCTTATAAATCAAGAATAGATATACGGCGCAGATCTTCGCGCACAAAGCTCTGTAGCAACGTGCAGTAGAGCACGATATACTTTTATACAAACTTTGACATACTACAACTCCGATATTCTAATGTAACCTAATGACTTTGTAAAAGTGCTCTGACTTGAATGGATCGCCCTTTAATATACCATATATAGTATATCCTACTCCACATTCTATACATATCACGACGAGTTCGCGTTGACGTTCAACTACAATGTGTCCCACCAATTTCTTGCGACAACTCGATTCTTTTTTTTTTTTTTTTTCACATTATTGAGAAAAATGTCAGTTTTCTCTTTTATAGCCCAACGAATTTAAGTTATTTTTTCTAATGAAACATAGCTAACTGTACTTTATCGCGTTCCCCGTTTATTCAAAATATCTTCCCACAGCGCGTACTCTCTTTCACTTATTTACCATTCGTTATTCATTTAAAATCAAACGCCTCCCAAAGGCACTATCTAATAAAAAAAAAAAAACCCTATTAATATGAAAATATTCTAATGTAATGTTAATAAATGCGTTCTTCTCTCTGGTATTTACGCGGCATGCCACAAATGTTTCACGAAGTTTTCGTGTTCATCAAAAGCGTACTCCCGTCGAGCGTAATCACGTCCAACTACAAATTTTTTGATCAAACGCGATCCCGGACAAAACGCGTAAAAAACGTACAAGTGACGCACGTAACATACACACATACAATACAGGTGGCACACACAATGCCGCCGAGCGCAACACGCGCGACACGCAAGAAAACGAATGCATATACATATACTCTGTGTGCACGGATACGCGCGCTGCACTTACGGATTATGCAAGCGAGTCCGCTTTCTACGTGGGTTTAGAATCTGGGTCGGACACGAAGTCATTGTTTACAACGAGCCACCGTTGTGGAATAGAGGATAGATTCGCGCTCGCGCGAACACGACGGTCTCTTCAAAGTAGTGTGCGTTTCTAGCGCGGAAATAGACGCGCAATTTCCAATTCTCTTTGTGTGAGACGCGACCCGTCAACGAGATATCTTGTCGTCGCGCATCCCCCCCGAGCGAAACACACACTCCGCGGAATAAATTACACACACAAAAGTATCATTCAAATGAATTGTACATAAATGAAAAAAAAACCAAACATAAACGCAAATATGTGTAAATTAAAAAAAAAAAAACAAAACGTATAGATACGTCGCTTTTTCTCACATTATTCGTCGAGTTTTTTTAATGAGATACTAATTAAATGCGCGCAGCGCAGAGAGACTACGCGTTGATTTTTCGCGCGGGCAAACTGCCATCCGAGAAAGAGAAATATTGATCCCATGCTTTCGCGATCAAAACATCGGCGAAACGCGTTCGGAGCGCAACAGGGTTAAAGCCCTGCTGTTGTCGCGTGTGATCTTCCGCCGGTGTGACTGTGACCGGTCGCGATGATATCGATTGACGTGGCGCAAGCCACGTTGTCGGAGCGAACTCAAACTTGGTCTTCGCACACACGGCTCTTAGCCTGAATTGCGACATTTAATTTAATTAGCGACTCGCCGCGTGTATTTTTTTTTTTTTTTAGATAATAACGCTATCTTCGGTGCGCGTATACAAGTAGAGTAAAAAGAGCGAGTGTGTGTTCATCAGCATAAGAGAGAGCGCTAATCGATACTGGCGTAATCGAAACTCTTAGAGGTATGTAATACGTTGCAGTTGCAACTGCCAGCTTTTGCGAAATGAAAAATACATGCTCTTCCACGGTAAAAACGCTGCCGTCTATTCGGATTGGCCAAGTAAGGAACCAATTCCGAAGTGATATTTCGAATGCACCCTGTGAGAAAAGTGACACAACGTGGCCGCGCGGCGTGGGCGACTCGTTGCGTAATAATATTGACGGGCGAGCAAAATATTTCTGCCGGAGAGACAACCGCACGCACGCACGCACACACGCGAAAAGATAGAGAATTCGACATTTCGTTTTGCTCTTGGTAATTTGATTTTAATCGATATCTTCACACCGTTTACATAAGCATTCCGCAGATTTAACATCTATCTGACATTGCATAACATGGAGTATTGTTTCTCTCTCTCTTTTTTTCTTTTTTTTTCTTAATCCAAGTTAATTATTGTAAAAGCGAGTAAATACTTCTAGCGTAAAATCTTTGACGTTAAACAAACCGGAACTATAAAACTACTGATATTTGCTGCGTTTCTCTCTGTTTCGTTACTTTTCTCTCGCAATATCGTTAATTAATGATATACGACGTGTTGTCGGTGCGTCCTTCAAAAGACGGGGAATATAAAAAAATCATCGCGTATCGTTTCGTGTCTCGTGACAGAACCTTGATCCTCGAACATGAAATGCGGTATTCTCTGTTCTACTCTCTCTCTCTCTCTCTCTCTGTGTGTGTGTGTGTGTGTGTGTGTGTGTGTGTGTGTGTGGTGTGTGTTTAGTCATAACGCGGATCCTGCAGGGCGCGAGCATCGAAGCGCGTCTTCTGGCCGTATCGCGGTCGTTGCACTCGTATTTTAATATTAGAATGCGGCCGATAGCGATAGGGTCCTCGATGCAATAACGGGATCGCCACCAAACGGCCGGACTCTGGCGTCGCGAATATTCGTCGTGAGCAACACGTGCGACATTCGCGCGGTCAGGAATCGCGCATTAAAGTTTCACGTTGTCACGGTTGAACGCGAACACACGAAAACGCGGCTCACGTGACACTTCCGCGTCCCGAGTTTTGCGCGCGCAAAACAAGCGATTTCTCGCATTGGCGTGCTCCGGTAAATAATAACGAAAATCAAGAGAGATAATATTCTCGTTATGTTTTTTTGTTAAATTATCGTTTCTTGCGTTTGTATTGCTTGTATGCATCAGTCCTTTAATTTATGCGAAATTATTTCATTCAGATTTCCTAATGAGAGATATATGTAACTCGTTTTTGTGAACGCACATTTGTCACAAGCGACTTGAATACACATGATTTCGATCTCAAAACATCTCAATACACCACACACCCGCTAAATAAAGAGATACAATCCCATAAATTGCAAAAGTTTCCAAGTCACTCGATTTCTCTCTTGGCATATATTTACTTTTAATTAAAAAAAAAGATTAAATCGACATTCTGAACGAAATTATACTTTATCAAAGTTATGTAATTGTATGCGCATGTCGGTTGATAATTCGCCTGCAGTATATTATCCAATATTTAATTTCTAATTTTTTTAACAGCAAAGTCTCTTCAATTTTTCGGGGCCGAGTCAATTTTCCTCGTACAATCGGAATTTTTATTTAAGATCTCGAATTAAAATACCGGCTTTAGCGATCGCGATATTTTCCGACTTCTATTAACAATCCGTGCGATACGACGACGGTGATGCGCTGTTCAACGTTGACTTGATCCCGTCAATTGATCACGCATGCGGTGCAAGACGTCACTCATTTCCGACAATTTCGACGCACGTTTCGGCACTGGCAGGAACGTTGCCAATGATTACGTGAGAAATCAAGACACCGATCATTTGTCAGAACGCGCGGACTTGCGTATTACATATTAAACACCTGTGGTCCACGGAAAATTTCATAGACTGTATCTAATTGTATGACGCGATGGACGAACAAATTGCGGGGATTGCAAAATAACGTAATACGCGAACGTGTGTGTATGACGCGAAATTATTTGCCGCACGGTAGCGCAACGCATCTCGCGCTCTCTTTGTGTTCTTTTGTTGCGGGCGAGATACTCGCGGGCAAATAACGGAGAGATAGAGAGAGCGCGCGTGCATACTTACGCGCTTATAAAGAACCGTGTGAAATTACGTGAAATCATTCGCGACCACGCACAAATCCATGCGTTCCGATCTAATTCGAAATACGGCGAATAATAATCATCGTATGCAGCGAAGTGCAAGAGGAGAAATCCGGATGCTCGCGGAAGCAATTTCGTAAACGTATGTAAGTTACCTTTGAACACGAGAGACCGTCATTTCGCGACAGCGTAATATCGATTTCGCCATTTGCAATAAGACGACGACAACGACGACGACGACGAAGACGACGGGAGCCAACAACATCGATCCTTCAACGTTGCCGAAAAGAGCAAGAGCAATAGATCTTAGCGCTGCGTTACTCTTATTTTTGTTTGCCAATTTATATTTAAATTTAATTTGCGTAACGCGCATTCAGTTCAAATGTGATGTTTCGACACAGTTTCGCTTAATGGATATAACAGAATCGCGAATGAACATAAACATATATCTCCAAACTTGTAATTGTCTGCACGTCGACAAGATATTAATACGTAACAAAATGTTGCAAAATATTAATAAACACTATAACTAATATTAATAAACACTAATTTTCTGCACGTCTTGAAGATATTAATGTGTAACAATTTCGTGAAATATTAACCAACACGAGTATTAAGATAGATGAAGATAAGATATTTCAAAAGATACAAAGATGAGAGAGTCATCTAGAAAAAAGATATTCGCAGTATTGCGTAAATGTTCATTTTATACGTATTGCACAAATTCATTTCAAAATAATTCGTCGTAATAAATGAATTTTTTCAAATTATTAGGATCGTCACACGATCGGCGAAAGAATGTTCTATCAATTTGCTGCTGACGATAACTGATAAGCTTCGGTCGGCCGGTAGCACGTGTGCTCACGCCAATAATGTGTGGAATTTCGAAAGGTTTAATGAGAGTGGACGACGATAGATCGTCAAAAGAGGAAGAAAACGAACGAAGTTTTACTCGGCGGATCATTCTAATCGGCAGCGATCGTCCTTTTCACACATTTTGGGATTTTTAATCCCAAAGAGATTTTCCCGAGAGATTGTTTTCACCAGAGAATCACGCGCTATGTGTGTATATGTGTATGTGTGTGTAACGCGCGCGCGAAGCCTCTTTCGTAAGAGAATTAGATTATACAATTTAATTTTTCGCAACGCGCACATCGAAGATTACGTAAATATTTACTTCGATCGTTACGTACGACGAATGCGAGTATAATAAAATCAAGATTTTGTAGACTTTTGTCAAAAGTGTTTGCACTAATCAAAGATATTAAATATATCGACGCGATATTTTTTTTCATAAAAACCGCGATATCAACCGACATATTCCTTAATTATTGTTTTAAACTAATGCTAAAAAATTCGCAAAACCTATTAACTCAGTAACTCAATGATTCAAAAAGCAAAAATAACAAAGCACAAACAGTGAGTAACACGTGACGTTTATTATTGCGATACGAGAAGTTCATTACGGACAACATGTGACCATGACTTGAACAACTTTTTTCTCTCTTGATAAGATAGAGCAATACGTTAGTGACAGAAATACTGTTTCGTAATATAAAAAAAAAAAGAGTTTACGTATACAGAGTATTCAGCGATTGTGCGTACAAATGTACGCACAATCGCTTGCGCAAAATTGCCAAGGCACGCGTGTATAAACACGCATTTTAGTCGTGACGATTATTGTTTATTTTGAATTGCAAAGTCTGATATTTTCGAGATAGAGAATTTCGTTCTCGCATCTCATTAAGATAATACTATTATACATAACAGTATTATACATAGTATTTCGAAACTTGTGCCACTATCGAATTTCGCGGAAAAAATTTTCGCCGGGACCAGTTTCGCACGTGCGAGTGTTTATCATCGCAAATTTACGAACACTCCCGTCTCTCTCTCTCTCTCTCTCTCTCTCTCTCTCTCTCTCTCTCTCTCTTCTCTCGCCCGTAATTTTCGAGCGCAACAAAACATCGCTCCGCTATACAAATTATTATCTGAAAGTGTTAGGTGCGCGGTATGTGATCGGTGCGCGGCGGTTTTGTGAACCGCAAATTTCAGGGCCTGCAGCGCGATCGCGAATTCTCGATAATTCGGGGGTACTACCACAAATTCTCTGGTGCCCTGCAACAGTCTCCCTTGTACTCTAACCGACCACACGAAATTTCTTCCTGGCCGATGCACGTTCCAGATATCTCCGCGTCACCGCGCTCTTTTGAGGCGCTTCGTGTAATTTCGTGCACCGAGTGTAACGGTATCTTCGTGTTGGGACAGGTGCGCGAGGAAAACCGAAACAATGGCAGAATTTATAGACAGGTAATGTGATGGCATGTTCGAAATCAGTTCTTCCAGCCATGTGGGTGCGAAAAAAAAATCTGCTCGCGATATCGCATCACATTTGCAATAATCGGTGAAAGAAAATCTAAATATAAAAGGTTTATTGAAAAATGTCCAGTTTCTTATTACTATTCATAATATAAAATGATCGATCAGCGTTTAAAAAAGAAACGCTTTAGGTGATACCACGTCTCACATTTTATTGTCTCTCTCGCGATTTATAGTATACATTGTCGAGTTATGCATCATTTCACGTCTAAAGTTAGAGAAGTTTCAAGGTGAGACGAGAACGCGCGCGCGCACGCAAGAGAGAGTCACATATATACATGCCCTTATCGATAAAACACTTATTTTCTCTCCGCGTTCGATATTTCAACGACTTGTCGATACGTCAAGGTATCCTCCGCTTCTCTCTATCGTCAACATCGTTGACGCAAAGAAAGAGAGAAACGGAGCGAGTTTTTCTTTTTTTTGCGAGACACCTATTTTGTTTATTGGATAACTTTCACCGCCGCACACGTACGTGTCGACGCGCTTTTGCGAGAAAACCGAGCGAGAGAGAAAGACAGAGAGAAAGAGAGAACATTTTTCAAGACGAGAAACCGGAAAACGAAGGCGTCCTGCGAGACACGCGACGATGACCCCGAAATATATAATCGTGTTTGTAGTCGCTGACCCCACGGTAAATACTAAACAGATGTCAACTAAATTCACTTGGGGTGAACGCCTGAATTCTCTTTGGCGCCTGGGATAAATTCGCAGACGCCGCGCGAGAGCCATTAAAGGCAGTTGAAACTGTTTGCGACTCGCTAATGAGCGCCACGAATAAGTACTGGTATTATTAATTGTGTCACAGATCGATAAGGACTGCATCGGGACTGACAGTCGCTGTGGGCTGAACGAGCGACACAGTTTACGTAAATATCTAAATCTATGAAATGGTGTACATTAATTCTGTCGCACCAGATGTTATTTTAATAGAAAAATTAATTACAAATATATATTTAATAAAGATATTATTAGTCATAAAAAAAGAGACATTATTAGTAAAAAAGATATTGTTATCAATATTATTATTATCCACGTAATGAAAAATTATTCTGTATTTTAGTTGATTTCAACGAGATCATATTCGACACACATACTTTCCGTATTACTTTCTGTTCATCAATATTCTAATAATACATTTAATGTTTGTCGCTAAAGGAGGAAACAAATCTTTATAAAATGAATGTAAATGTTTACGCATTATAATAATGTTTCGTGGAAACATTACTGGAAACAACGCCATTAGCTTTATTTCCGCTCTGCCGGAAAATCATTAGTAACACAAAATATATATACACACACGGTAAATTTTATTCAGCACATCGCTCCCGTTAACGGATTGTAATTTATATTACACACGAGATATGTGTTATAACAATTCGAAATAAAATTTACTTTTTCTCCTGGAAAAGAGATAACTTTGATAAAATACGAAAAGGATTTGTGTTAACGCGCCTTCAGCACATTCTCGATGAACTAAGTAATGTAATATTGCCACGTAAAAGTATGAAATCTACGTAAAAGTTGAAACAAAACGTTTTTAGCTCAGAGCTTGTGGGTTTTTCTGCGAAAAACTCCTCGGCACAGATGTACTATTTATAATGATGATGATGCGCGTTAAGTCGATGTTGTTATATTGGTATTATCGTCCAGATAATTGTTTCGGCCAATGAATGATACCCGAGGTCAACTGCTTCTTTTATTATACGTAAGAGATAAGTATCGAATTAATTCCGCGTCCACGTGTGTCCGAGCGTTCCAAAATTCGACCGGTTACGTAACGAAACGAGCGAGAAAGCGATTACTTCTCGAACACGCAATTCGGTCTCCTTGAAATTGAATATTACGAATTTTGACGTTGCGAGAGACGCACAACCACGAAAAAAAAAAAATTCAGCCAGCGAGGCCGCGAGATTTTCCGAGATTTCACGCTCGACCGACATAATAATCGCGGCCTTTGGCCACGAGGTATAATTGGCAAATATTAGCGGCCAAGTAACGCGAAACGTGCACATCAAGCGTGTGTGCACGTGTAAACAGTGTAGATATGCGAGTTGGCAATGTCCTCGAAAACTGAAATAGTTATGACTTGAGTTGAAAAGAAATGAAGGGTCTGGCGGACATACTTATATAATTACGCGCGGATTTTTCAAATGTGTATGAGAATCGATAAAATATTGATTTGTACGAGATTGACATTTAAAACAAAAGTGTATACATTATCATTATGTGAATGTTTTACAGAACGTTAACGTTTCAATGAACGTCACTTAAATACAAACAAAAAAAAATATTTTTTTTTATATATTGACATTGGACTTATTTTTGTTTCAAATATTGGCAAACGTTGACGCACACAGCGAATCGATAGAAATTTGCTATTTCTAAGCGAGCATTAATAATGTCGCTATTTATTACCAAAAGTGGTTCTCTTAATAAACGTAATTAGAAATCAATATTTGAATTTTGTAAATGCAACAACACACGAAGAGCGTATTTTTCATAAAATCGCTGATTGAGAAATTGTCATTACATTAAGCAAGTAAACTATGTGAGTAATGTGAGAGAAAGAGAGCTAGAAATATGCTTTATTATATATTTTCTATATATATTTTCCCGCGAAAAAAAAAGTCGATCCGAATAATAAGTCGCAATTATTCATATTCTCGCATCGTATCGAAAATTGAACTCTTTAGAGAAGCATAACAATTTCCACATCTCTTGTAATAACACGCGGTCGTCGAGGTGACTTTCCCCGAGACAGGCAGGTCTGTTTTCTCGCTTATTTCAAAGTGGAGTAACCGTCGTGCGCTAAACCGTGTTGCGAGCGTTCTTCGGGCATACACACGAAAGGTCGCACGGTAATGTAAACACAAACGGCGCGCGGCGTCGCGCGCGCGACGCTAGATCGAGACACGCACACATATCGCGTATTTTGTATATGTACACACGCATCGACCCGCGTCACCAACGACAACTTTGTTTCTCGCAAACGCGTCTCTCGTTCTCTCATAGCGGCGCGTTTCCGCGCGATTACGGATAGAAAAAAATCGAAACAGAAGACCACTCACCTGAAGATCAGGACAGCCGTTATCCCTGTGACTGGCGGCACGTATCACCCCCGCACGCCAACCCCACTCACTAATCTTATTCACCTTCAGCTTGGTGAAACCACTCACCGAGAGAAACCTCTTTCCCACGATCTCCTCGCGAAACTTGTACGCCATATTACGGATCGGTAAACCGCGGCGTGCCGAATCCGCGACTTCGGATCGCCAGCAGGGCCCGCCAGTCACACTTTTCCTCCTACGTCTCCGTCCCCTGCCTTCTTCCTCCGCACTGTGTTCCGCTCCTCTCTTCCGTCTTCTTCCTCTTCTTCTTCTTCTCCTTTCTCCTGCTTACTCACTCTGCCTCTGCTCCGTCTCGTCGTCGACCAGGTTTTTCCGTCAATTTTTCCGAGGAGAGTGTGCTTTGCCGTCTCGAAAGAGAAAATAAA